>JAPDHL010001909.1:1190092-1263805 GCA_032847665.1 Solanum chilense | reverse complement strand
CACCCTTGAAGACTGGAGGTTTCAATTTCAAGAACTTACTGAAAAGTTCATGCTGATCATTTGTCATTATAGGCCCTGTAGTCAGACGAGGAAACGTGCCTATTTCCAATGAGGCATCCATGCCGGGAGCCACAGTAGCTGCATGTTGTACCTCCGGAACCTGAGGTGCTGGTGCAGAAAACACTGGAGGTGTCTGGACCTGATCAGATAACCCGCTAATGTAAGCAAGAACCTGATTGATCATCTCTGGGGTAGGTTGGGGTGGCAATCCCTCTTTCTGTACTTGTTCATTCTACCCTTCCTCACCCTCTCTTACCACTTCCTCAGTTGGTGGAGGAGTCACTGCCCTAGTACCAGATGGGCTAGGTGCTTGTCCTCTTCCTCTAGAGGACATCCTCCCACGACCTCTTCCACGGCCTCTCGCCACTACTCCTCTTCGAGCTACAGCCCCAGTGGCTGGCTCAGATGCATCTTGCCTTGTCGGTGTTGGTGTTGGTGCAGTCGTTGCTCTAGTTCTAACCATCTGCGAAATAGAGTGAAGATGGTCAGATACCAATTTGTATCACCTAGATACCAATTGGATCCAAGTAATAGCACGAAAGAAAGAATGAAAGAATGGAATTTTCCTAAAGTCTTATAGCCTCTCAAAGAAAAGTAAAGGCGTCCCCCTACCATTCCTTAAGACTCTACTAGACTCATTCTTGTGTGATGAGACCGACGAACCTAATGCTCTGATACCAAGTTTGTCACGACCCAAATCGAGTCGCGAGTGGAACCCACACTTATCCTACTATGTGAGCGAACCAACCAATGTAAAACCCAACATTCCAATATAATAGCAGAATAAAATGCGGAAGACTTAAACTCATTAATGAAAATCAGTTAAATAACTTCTAAAAACTCAACAACTATTATTATCCCCAAAATCTGGAAGTCATCATCACAAGAACATCTATCCTAAATTACTAAAACTAAGAGTATCTAAGAAAACTAAAATAAGTAAAAGCTAGTCCATGCCGGAATTTCGAGGCATCAAGACTTGAAGAAGAAGATCCAGTCCAAGCTAGAAGCATTAGCTCACCCTGAAATCCGGTGTAATGAAGACCGGCTAGAGTTGCGGTTGAGTTGAAGACGACGGTACGTTTGCTGTACTCCACAAATAACAAAGAAAGAAACATACAAGTAGGGGTCAGTACAAAACACAAGTACTGAGTAGGTATCATCGGCCAACTCAAAATAGAAAATAGTATATATTAGATAATATCATAAATCAACTACAATACTCAACATGTAGCAACAACAAGTTCCATAATCATTAATAAGCACCGCCAAGTTCACCCATGAGGACTCAAGCCTCAATACCATACTCATTTGGGAATTAGGTTCATTAGATTGAGTATATTAACATCTTTCAAGATTCATTATCTTTATTTCTCTCGTGTCGGTACGTGACACTCCGCTCCATATACTATCCTGGTGTCGGAACGTGACACTCTGATCCTCATATACTATCCTGGTGTCGGAACGTGACACTCTGATCCTCATATACTATCCTGGTGTCGGAACGTGACACTCCGATCCCCTAATTCTACGTGTCGGTTCGTGACACCCGATCCCCTAATTCTACGTGTCGGTTCGTGACACCCGCTCCACTACTCTCATCACTTTAGTTCATCAAGTCTTCCTTTATACCAAGGCATCATCAATCCCATTACTTAGTTCATCAAGCCTTCTTTTATACCAAGGCATCATCATTAACAAAGTAGATTAGGGTTTCTTCAAGATTTAGGATTCAATAGCTTCATCATGCTTATTTTATCACAATTATATAATCACATTCATACAAGCATACAATTAAGCATATAGAAGGGTTTACAAGACTACCCAACACATATCATTCGCTATTAAGAGTTTACTATGAGATAGCATAAACCATAACCTACCTCCACCGAAGATTCGTGATCAAGCAAGCAAATTCCCCAAAGCTTTGCTATCCTCTTCGTTCCTCTCTCTCTCTTGATCGATTCTCCCTCTCTTTGTTCTTTCTATTTTTCTTATTCAAACTCTCTTTCTTTTACCCTAATTAGCATATAATTAAGTATAAAAGATGAGGAATTAACCCACTAATTAACTCAAGGTTATCTCTTTTAACCCCCAAGTAATTGAGTTATTAATATTAGACCACTAACTCTTTAATTATAAGCAGGAATAGTCCAAAACGACCCTTAAAATATTTACAGAAATCCGACCCAGCCTGGGATTACGCAACTTGTGACGGTCCGTCATGGCTGTGACGGTCTGTCCTGCAGGTCCGTCACAAAGTTCAGAGACTTAATTTCTGTGGAAGATATGTGACGGTCCGTCGTGCCTACGACGGTCCGTCCTGCCATTCCGTCACGAAGTTCAGAGAGTCGATTTCAGTACCCAAATTTCAGAATTCTAAGTGTTTTGGAACGAGACCCCTCGACGGTCCGTCGTGCCCATGACGGTCCGTCGTGGGTTCCGTTGACTCAGATAGTTTTTTCCAAAATAAAATCTGTTGCTCAAAACGACTAAACAGGTCGTTACACAACTGGAATAGAAAAGTAGGCATAAGCTTCACATAATGTGATTATTATAACCACACACTCATATGTTCATCAATTTTCCTTAAATGACATGGTCAACACGTATATAATGACAATAAAGTAAACACCACGAACATAAGCGGATCATACCACACAATGTCATACAAGGCCAATTCTAACAACAATACTATAGAGGAGTAGAGAAGTAGAGAAGTAGAGCAATTCTTACCATCCTTTAGCCTTTGGCCGTCGTTTACCATTACTATTATTTCATCAACAATTTAAGTATAAGACATTAGTTCATGTACAATAATCATATATGAAGTCATGCATAAGCTACTAGAAGGTCATGCAACAAACTAGTACAACACGCCACCAACATACTAGATTGTAGAATAACATAGAGCATTAAACAATTTCTCTTACATCGATCATCAATCATATTCCAACAACAATATCAATCTAGGGAAGTAGATAAAGACCTAATAATCAAGTCTAACTCATGATTTATCTACCCTAGAATTAGATAACATAATGTATACTACAATATTCAATTAATAGGCTAGAAGAACCTTGAACAATTCATGACAAGACTCCTTTACTTTGATCGTCAAGGATTCATACCCACAACTCTTCCATTATATCAACTTAAGGCAGTAGGTACGATGATCTTTACACAATCAAAATCTTACCACAATTGTCATAAAGTCGAAATTACAGTGAGTATGCTATCCATGGAAGATAAAAGAACATAGGCTAATCAGACTTTGATCAACATGAATCCCTTATCTACAATACATGAATAACATCCGAGTAAGGTAGTAGCTACAATTATCCCTACACAATTGAATCCCACATTATGCATAATAGAGGCATGGTTACAGTGAACACATAGAGACATAGGCTAGACTTATTCAAATCTTCATATATTGATTCACATGGATCATTAATCAACAACTTACCATCAATATACATAATAAATACTATACATAATAAATTCAATGTAATAGAATCATAATTCAATCAATAACAAGCCACAACCACAATGCCCATACAAGGGCTAAATCGAGTTTGGGAAGGGACATGGGTTCACAATGTGATTGGATTAAAATTCACATTAAAACCAATACATTATTATCAATTCATCATGATTGAACCCTTAAAAACGTTTTTTAAAAAAGAAATCATGGCTAGATTGAAGAATGAGAAGTTTGATCATGAAATCTCTTTTGAAAACTTTGAGATTAACTCTCTAGATGGAAGGATAAATAGAGATGAAGAATCACCATATATTATTCTAGAATAAATATATAAAACTTGATGAAGAATCCATGGGAATCCAAGATCCAAGTTGTGCGTCACCTTCAATGGAGGTTCTAGAGAGAATATTTTTGGAGGGAAAGTCTAATTTGTATGAATTGGATTGGCAATTGGTTGATCACATTTTTGATAACTTATATACACCAAAAAATCACCAAATAAACCATGAAGGGGCAGGTTAGCACGTGGGGTGAATATTTCATTCACCTCTTTAATGAAAAACTGTGCAAGCAGCCTGTTACAGCCTGCACCAACTGCCACCATCGATGCCCAATAGGTCCATCGACGGACCGTCTGTGGTTTCCGTTGATTGGATCCTGGGCGGTTATTTGTCTGAGCCATGTCCAGGCTAAGTTTCCATCGACAAAATCTCAATTGACAGGATGTTTGTCAACAAACGAGGCGTCGTTTGGTTCAGTTGATTGACACTGCCAAGGCAGTGTCTTGACAGCCTTTGGGTCCTTTTTGTGGACCCTTTTGCGGGGCCCTTGGGAAGTCGTACAGGGATGTTACCAATGTGAATATACACCTTAACTTGTTAAATATCTTCCATGCAAGTTTCAACAGAAATGAATACGTAAAACACATCCAAACATGCAAGCCATACTCAAGACACACATAAATGTCTCAAGGGCTAACTTTCGAACGTCTTAGACGTTCTTGGAGGTTTGAAAAACTTCATGAAACTCCATATACTATCTATAAACATCATTATTACTCATTTTAAGACTCAATAAGCTCATGAAATACAAATATAAGCATGTATAGATACATGAGGCACATAGGTGACTAGTCATCGAACGTCTTGATCGTCTCTTGACGTTTGACTTCCAAATTACCTCAAACTTTACAAACTGCCTCAATACCATATTATGAACCATTTTAGGATACTATACCCTTATTACAAACATTTTAGGCTCTAGAAACCCTAAATCATTTTGGGGGTCTTACAACCTTGATGTTGGCTTTTGAAGGAGACTCGGTAAGTCTTGTGATCTCAACTCTTTACTTCAATTGTGGTTACTTGAGATTAAGTGATTATGTTGAATTGTATTATACCTTATTTTAATATTTATAGGGTTGGTATGATGTTGAATTGAAATTTCTTTACTATATATATATATATATATATATATATATATATATATATATATATATATATATATATATATATATATATATATATATATATATTAATTGTAATGAAATGAAAGTACTCATTCTATTCTTATTAAGCTAAGATGATGATGATTATAAAAGGGATAACTCATATGACCTGAACTAAGCTATGATTGTTAATAAAGGATTAAAGACATTTCAAAAGTGACTTATCTTAGTACCAAGTAAACTTGACAATGGGAGGTGTTGACTTTCCATGGAGGAAGATTCACCCTATAGTTCCACAAGAGGTGTTGACTCCCCTATGAGGGATACTCACCCAATAAATTCTCATGAGAGGAGGCTCCAATTGCCAAATGACATGTAGAGGGATCATACCTATCTCTTAGTTCTTTAACTATGTTTCCCCCATAGCAAGACTAGCTAGTGGATCCACCTTGAAAGCTATGTTTATGTTTAGTTCTACTTTGGCCAATAGACTACCTTCCAACAGTGTAAGATTTTACAACACCAGATTCCACACTTAGCCCTTGTGGTCTATGTCGGTTAAGACAAGTGTTCCCTAAGCTAAAATGAAGTAATGAACTACAAATTAACTAGGGTCACTAAAGAGGTTTGACTTAGCCTAGGTAGGGGTATAGGACTTTACCTATGTCTTGCACTAGTTTGCCTTGAGGGAAGGCTTAGGAAGTTGTTCTTATGTATGTATATGCTTATAAATGAAAATGATGTTAATATAATGATCTTACATGTTATTGACACTAAGTAGTATTGGTTACTCTTAAGGATGTGTGTTTGGTCTCTATTGCTAAAGTATGATATTATGTACTCTTATTGATATGATATGTGAAGTTGGATATTGGTTATGATTCTTTCTAGGTTTACTAGATTAAGTAAGATTATCGGGCTTTGCTTAATCATTACACAAGTGGACTTAAAGAGGGCCATGAGTAATGGTCTTGCTTTGATATAATGTGATGAACTCTTATTCATGCTTGTTGATGTTATTTCTTGATGATAAAGTTGTATTTGATTATGATTTCAAGTATGTTGATATGCATGTGACTTCCCTAGACTTAAGGTAGTTGGTCTTGTGAAGTACATGGTATTGACTTGATGAATATGCATTAAACTTGTATTGGTTCTTGCATGTGCATAAAGATTTCCAAAGGTAAAATAGTATGTTTTAATGAAATGTCCCTTTTTAGCATGATTTGATATTATATGTGCATAGATTAATGAAGTTATTTAAGTTTTAAAACTTTTATGTTCTTTCCTTTTCATTTGAGACTAAAGATTGTATAGCCTATATGTGGCTTTATTGCATTGATGTATCGAATATTCCCTATTGATATACTATTGTTTTAGATGGTTATGATATGCGACACTCTTTTATGACTATGTTAAGTATCTTATATATCTATGTACAATAAAAGTAGAATACTATGTAATCTTATTATACGAAGGGTCTATGTATACTCGATATGAATATAGATTATGTGTATGCGAGAGATCTATGTAAACCTCAACATGGAAATATTTAGTTTTAAATTTTTTTGCTTTTTTAACATATGAATGTAATGATTTAAACTAAGAGGCTAGTCTTAGTCCCGAGAATGACGATACCGGTTACATCTAGGAAGTGCTCCCTAGATGTGACACCTATCCAACATAAAAGAACGAAACATATATATATTCGTCACCACTTCATAAGGATAATGTAGAAAGAGGGAAGATCTCCATACTAAGGCATTAGCAAGGGACAACTTTGAAAGGAACATATTGGAATTTGGGCTAATAAAGATCGCATAAAATCTCAATGCGGTAGAACAACAGACAATGTAATTGTCATAATGACTTGTGCTTATAACTGTGTTTCATTTTTTTTTTAGAATAGAAAAGGAAAGGTGAAGTAAAAAATTCACGAGAAAAAATAAATTAGGACTCAGCTACAGGTATGTATATTTATTTTACATTAAAAATAATATTGGAAGACTCACTTTTAACATGTATTCCTTCCACACATGCTTAAACCTGTAAATATTAATTATACCGCCAAAAGCCTGTCTTTCCTATCAAATCCCCATCAAATCACTTCGTTCTTCAAGAGAACTCTTCATCTTCGTTTCTTCCTCATACATCTGATCATCACCCCCAAAAGAAACCCACACTCCAAACCCTTCTTGGAAATCCTCTTCACACCAAATTCATGGAATCTTCTTGTCCACCGTCATCACCAATCAATGACAACCAACTAGTCGTGGTACTCTTCCAGTACTCTCCAGAAATCCTCTACAAACCCCTAATACTATATGTCGATAACTCAGGGGTTGCTCATTACGCTTATCCAATTGATGAAATCGCCTTCACTCAGGGGGAATTTCAAGCCTATACTGAAGAAGAGATCTTTGGTGAGAAGAGGGTACAAAAATGGGGATGGATCAAATCATGAAATTGGTGTTAAAGAAAAAGGGGAAGTTGATACGTCCTCTACTTAGGACAACGATGATACTCCCATTGTCAAGTTAATTCCCAAAAGCTTACGGTCACGACATAAGAAAGTAACTGGTAAACCAGTTGCTATGGATGAATCTCCGGAAAAGGAACGACCTTCTGTTGAAGTGCGTGTACATGTTGAAAGAGTTGGTTTTGGTTCTTGTGGAATCAAACTAAATGGAAGATGAATTAATATGAATATTTGGTAGGAAGATAATTAGTACAAAATACAAGTGAAAGATTGTATCTTGGTAGGTGAAAGTTAGGCAAACCATAATATGGTTTGCTATCTTAACCTTGACAATTTTGACACATAGTGATGTCATGGATGACATCAACAGGATGAATTTATTCTTATAAATAGGTAGCTCTTAATTCATTTTCAAATCATCCTTTCACTTGCCTTCTCACCTTCTAAGGCATTGTGTTCTCTCTCTTGTAGTATTTCACTTATATTCTTTGTATAGTGAAATAAATATTGGTGCAGTTGTTCTTTGGTGGACGTAGGATCATTTTGATCCGAACCACGTTAAATATTGTTGTTCTTCCTTGTTCTTTAGTTTCACATTTCCGCTAACAATTGGTATCAGAGCCAAAGTTCTGTCTGAGTATGCTCTGTGGTTGCAGCACAGTCTGAACTTCCACATCAGAAAAGGATTACTTTGGTTTTCTGTAGTTCCAAATACATTATAGTAGAAAAGGAAGAACAAGTAAAAGAATGAGTTCCATGAAGTTTGAAATTGATAGATTTAGTGGGCGCAACAACTTCAATATCTAGAAAATCCAGATGATAGCGTTATTGCGGAGGGAAGGTTCAATCCATGCTATTGACGGAAAGTACCCCGATAAGATATCGGATTCCGATAAGGAAAAGATTGAAGGAGATGCATTGAGTGCAATCCAACTGTCCCTTGCACCTAACGTACTTTGTGAAGTGAGTACAAGTACCGAAGAGACGGCCAAAGAGTTATGGGAAAAGCTGGAAGGGCTTTACCAGGACCAGTCAGTGACAACAAGGATGTTGTTACAACGGCGTCTTCATACATTTAAGATGGATTCAGGTACTTTGTTGCAAGACCATCTAGATGCGTTCAATAAACTTGTGATGGACTTACAAACTGCTAGAATTAAAAAGGACGAGGAGACACTTGCATGTTCTTTACTATTTTCATTGACTTCAAAATATCGTGATATTGAGAATTCAATGATATATAGCAAACAACCTATTAAACTTGAGCAAGTGCGGCAAGCACTAAACTCTTGTGATGTGCGGATGCATTTTGAAGGAGATAAAAGTGACGAAGCTAGTGGACTCTTTGTAAGAGGTCGTACTAGCCAAAAGGGAAGGAGCAAATCGAAGTACAGATCAAAGTCTCGTGTGAACAAAAAGAATGCGGAGTGTTGGGGCTGTCACAAGAAGGGGCACTTTGAACGAGATTGCCCTATGTCGAAGTCCAAAGAAAAGGCGAGTGCATCCATTGTTGAGAAAGTACATGATAATGATGATGATTATGTACTAACAACATCATGCAATAATGGAGTCTATGACAACAAATGGATCTTAGACTCTGGTTGTACTCTGCATATGACATTCCGAAAAGATTGGTTCAGCAGCTATGAAACAAGCAGAGGAACTGTATTAATGGGCAATAATGCAACTTGTAAAATAGTTGGCATTGGTTCAGTTCATGTTCGCTGCCATGATGGAATCATGAGGACTATTACAGAAGTCCGTCATGTTCCTGATCTAAAGAAGAATTTGATCTCCCTGGGTACTTTAGATAAACAAGGCTATAAGTACATGAGTGAAGGAGGAACTATGAAAGTGACTAAAGGGTCTTTAGTCATGTTGAAGGCCAAGCTGGAGGATGGCCTCTACACACTTGCGGGAAGCACCATTATTGGCTCTGTAAATGCATCTACAGTGCAGTTATCTAATGATGACAAGGCAAAATTATGGCACATGAGACTAGGCCATATGAGCGCACGAGGATTGGAGATGTTGAGCAACCGCAACCTTTTGAATGGTGAGAAGATCAGCACACTTGAATTTTGTGAGCACTGCGTCTTAGGGAAGCAGAAAAAGGTCAGCTTCAGCACTGGCAAGCACAAGACGGGAGGGGTGCTAGACTACATCCATTCAGATTTATGGGGTCCCTCTAAGCTTCATCAAAGGGAGGAAAGAGGTATCTTCTCACATTCATTGATGACTTTTCACGAAAGGTTTGGGTGCGTTTCCTGAAGACAAAAGGTGATGCTTTTGAAGCATTTAAAGAGTGGAAGATTTTGGTTGAAAATCAAATGGAGAGGAAAATCAAGTATCTTCGCACGGACAATGGCTTGGAGTTTTGCAGTGAAGAGTTCAATGATTTCTGCAAGGTTCATGGGATCGCAAGGCATAAGACGGTCAGGCACACACCACAGCAGAATGGAGTTGCCGAGAGAATGAACAGAACTCTTCTTGAGAAGGCTCGTTGTATGCTCTTACAAGCTAAGATGTCCAAAGTATTTTGGGCTGAAGCAGTTCATACTGCTTCTCATATTGTCAATCGGTCTCCAGCATCAGCGATTGACTTTAAGACTCCGAATGAGGTCTGGTCAGGTGAACCCTCTAACTATTCATACTTGCGAATATTTGGGTGTCCAGCTTATTATCATGTTAATGAAGGTAAGCTTGAACCAAGGGCTAAAAAGGCCATATTCGTAGGGTATGTTGATGGAGTAAAAGGGTACAAACTATGGTGTTTGTCTTTACTCAAATTTGTAGTTAGTAGAGATGTTACCTTTGATGAATCCTCTATACTTGATCCTCGTAAAGTTTCGGTGGAGTTATCTAGAAACGAGAACAACGAGCAGGTGGAGCTACCGGTGGAGCTTACCAAGAAACGGGATCAAGAGACTCAAAGTGATGAGTCAAAAGATGCAGAAGAACTTGCTTCCAATGAACCATACACAATTGCGAAGGGAAGGGACAAAAGGCGGATACGGAAACCGGAACGTCTTATAGAGCAAGAAAATCTGATTGCACAAGCGTTCGTAGCTGCAGAAGAAGAGATTAAGGATCTCGAGCCCTCTTCGTATATTGAAGCAACTTCTTGCAAAGATGCTGCACAATGGCAGTTGGCCATGATGGAAGAGATGGAGTCTCTTTACAGAAATGAGACATGGGTCTTAGTTAAAAGGCCAAAGGGGATGAGGACAGTTGGATGCAAATGGATCTACAGAAAGAAAGAAGGTATTCCAGAAGTGGAAGCTGCTAGGTTCAAGGCGAGATTGGTTGCAAAGGGTTTCAGTCAGAAGGAGGGAATTGACTACAATGAGATCTTTTCTCCAGTCGTGAAACATAGCTCAATTCGCGTGCTGCTAGCATTGGTTGCACAATTTGATTTAGAGCTTCAACAGCTTGATGTCAAAACTGCTTTCTTACATGGTGATCTAGAAGAGACAATCTATATGGATCAGCCTGAAGGTTTCCTAGTTGAAGGAAAAGAAGACCATGTATGCCAACTGAAGAAGTCTTTGTATGGTTTGAAGCAATCCCCTAGACAGTGGTACAAGAGGTTTGATGCATTCATGACTACACATGGATTTTCGAGGAGTGCATTTGATAGTTGTGTGTATCACAAGAAGATGTCTGGTAACTCTATGATTTATCTTTTATTGTATGTTGATGATATGCTTATTGCTGCTAACAACATCAAAGAGATAAATATTTTGAAGAAACTGTTGAGCAAGGAATTTGACATGAAGGATCTAGGAGTTGCAAAGAAAATCCTTGGAATGGAAATTTCAAGAGAAAATGGTGTTGTACATCTTTCTCAGAAGAGGTACATCCGAAAAGTTCTTGAAAGATTCAATATGGATATGAGCAAGCCTGTAAGTACACCTTTAGCTTCTCATTTCAAGCTTTCAGAGTTACAAATGCCTCAATCTATGGATGAGGTGGAGCATATGTCAAAGGTTCCTTATGCGAGTGCAGTTGGTAGCATTATGTATGCTATGGTATGCACACGTCCAGATATTGCCCAATCTGTAAGTGTAGTAAGCAAGTACATGGCAAATCCAGGAAAAAGGCATTGGGAAGCTGTCAAGTGGATATTGAGATATCTCAAAGGAGCTCCTGATGTTGGCCTAACCCTTCGGAAAAGTGAAGGTATTTCAATTCTCGGTTATGTTGATTCTGACTATGCAGGGGATCTTGATCGAAGGAGGTCCACAACTGGATACATCTTTACTCTCGTTGGCAGTGCCGTTAGTTGGAAATTGACTTTACAGTCGATTGTCACTTTGTCTACAACAGAGGCAGAATATATGGCAGCAACGGAGGCAGTGAAAGAAGCTATCTGGTTGAAAGGTTTGGTGGCAGAATTGAGTTCAGCTCAGCTTAAATCAATTCTAAAATGTGATAGTCAAAGTGCTATTCATTTGATTAAAAATCAAAGATTTCATGAGCGCACCAAACATATTGATTTCAGATTTCATTTTATTCGAGATGTCGTAGAAAAGGGAGCTATCAAGGTTGAGAAGGTTATCACAGACGATAACGCTGCAGACATGTTGACCAAAATAGTCCCGCTAGCCAAGTTTGCACACTGCAAGGACTTGGCGGGAGTATGCATCAATTGATGCAACTCTAAGAGAACAACTGCTAGGTGGAGCTGGTATGTTCAACAAAGATTTGATTCTTCTTGTTTCTTACAATGGGATTGCCCAGTAAGCTTAGAAGTTTTGGCCGGAGTTGTTTATACGCATGCTTGGAACACAAACCAAGGTGGAGATTGAAAGAGTTGGTTTTGGTTCTTGTGGAATCAAACTAAATGGAAGACGAATTAATATGAATATTTGGTAGGAAGATAATTAGTACAAAATACAAGTCAAAGATTGTATCTTGGTAGGTGAAAGTTAGGCAAACCATAATATGGTTTGCTATCTTAACCTTGACAATTTTGACACATAGTGATGTCATGGATGACATCAACAGGATGAATTTATTCCTATAAATAGGTAGCTCTTAATTCATTTTCAAATCATCATTTCACTTGCCTTCTCACCTTCTAAGGCATTGTGTTCTCTTGTAGTATTTCACTTATATTCTTTGTATAGTGAAATAAATATTGGTGCAGTTGTTCTTTGGTGGACGTAGGATCATTTTGATCCGAACCACGTTAAATATTGTTGTTCTTCCTTGTTCTTTAGTTTCACGTTTCCGCTAACACATGTTACTCACTCCACTCAAAAGATTCTTTATAAAGGGCTTGAACTCTTAGTCGCTAAAACTCCTCTCTGTAAAACCAATTAATCCTACTCTGAGAAAACTCGGAAGGGTAAACGAAAAAAGGGTAGTATATACTCTCAAGAAACAAAGTAATGCTAAGAAAAATAGGGGAGTTTCTGAATATAGGGGTTTGGTTGATGAAAATACTGATACTTCAGAAGGTGGGAATCGATCAGGATCATCTAAACTTGTAGGAGTACAAAAGCCTAAGAAGTAAAGGGCATTGTCAAATTTAGGAGGAAAGCCTAGAATGAAAAGTAAAATAACTAATTTAAGGGGAAATACTGATTTATGGGGAAATACTGAGCTTGATGATGCCTGCACAAGCAGAATTATTAATTTTTTGAAAAGGAGGGTTTTGAGGGGTTGTGCAATCACAGGATTTGGTGGTAATGAGATGCAAGAACTAGTGCAACTACTGCAAGTACAGGGTTGGTCTGACTATTTTCTTCAAGGGACAACAAAGAAAAAATGTGTAGACGAGAAACAAGACAATTTTATACTAATGCTTCTAGAACAATCAACTCAATCGCTAGTGTTGTAAATGGGAAAGGTATAGTTCTAACGACGGATATTATTTCTTAGTTACTAGGCATAACTAATCATGGTTGGTGTCACTTTGTAAAAAGAGATTGGCTACCATTGGATGGTTTACCAAGTGCGCTTGAGATTTTTCACAAGTTTTCAAATGATCCTACTCTTGAGTCACACTGTCGTGTTCGTAAGAGTGCTATGTAGCCTTTGCACAAGCTTCTGGTTTACGTGGTCCACAAAATAATTCTGCGACAAAGGAGAATAGGACTGAAGCTAACTACCCAGATCTTACTCTCATGGAATTGTTGCTCTCTAGGCATCCTATTAACTTACCTCAGCTAATGATGTGTCACATACTTCACATATGTGTAGAAGATGCTAAGATACATGGTCTAGGGTATGTTTTGTGGTTGGAAGAGTTGTTTGAGAAGTTGGATGTTCCAGTCAAACATGGCAAGAGCAAACTGTGGAGGATGTTTTCCGAGATACATCAAGCGGCTGTTCCTGCACTAAAAAGGGGTGCACATGGATCTTTGCAAAGAGTCAGGTCTGAGTTAGCTGATAGGGAGACGGAAATAGAAGCTTTGTACATATCACATGCTACAGCTTTTGAAGAAATGCATTTGTCGTTTAGGGCTAAAGAGGCTGCGCTGATTGCTGAAAATGAAAGGCTGAAGAATGAGCTGTTACACACTAAAGCGTCCTTGGAGGCTGCACACAACTAATTCTGCACACTTGAAGAATATTGTTGAGATGCTGCAAACACATCAAAATTCCTTGGCTGGTCCTTCTTCCAAATCAACCTAAAATATCTCCTTCTTAGTTTTTGTTTGGAGTACTTCTAAGTTTATTTTGTTTAGCTTCAGTGATATACGTATCTTAATGATGACTATATTTTGTTTGTGGATGTTTGATTTTGCTCGTCTTTCCTGCCTGGTTAAACTATGAACATTGTTATGGCTAACTAAGTGTTTTTTCTTTTATGATGGTGTTAATCAGTGTGTTGCTTGTGTTCTGTTCTATCGTTCACATTTTTATGATGTCAAATGGGGGAATGGAGTATGTGTGCGCATACATATTTTGCAGTACTATGAAAGATTTGTCATCATCAAAAAGGAGGAATTTGTTCGATAAATGAACATGGAGATTTGAAGACTGACAAAAGGTGCATAATGGAGCAAGATGTACAAACGTGATTCGAGTTTATCAAAGGCTACTGGAAGAAGGATTTCAAAATTAAGTTAGTGTTTAAGGTTGTTAGAATGCCGACTTGATGTAGGAAATCTACTTCCTAGTTGGTTAAGGAAAAATTAGCGTAATCTGTCAATTATTGCGGAAAAGACAAATAAGAAGTTCAAATGAGTTCAACAAGGTTTTGTAAGAGCAAAAACAAGTTGAATCAAGTAAGGACTTGATGAAGTTCTGATCTATAAATAGAGGGCTATTTTCATCAGAAAAAATTTGCACACTCACATAGGAAGAATATCAAAACATGTTCAAAGAAGTTGAAAGTGTTTTGTTTCTTGGTTTGGGGAGTGTTGCGAGATTAAGAGAAAAGATTGTAAGGTTGTTGAAAAGAAGTTTTTGCTAACAATAAAGAGTTGTGAGAGTAGACATTTGTTCGACAAGTTGAAGATCTTGAAGAACGTTAGAAGATACAAAACTAGGGGGTTTTGTGTCTTGGATGGAAAGGAATTAGCGTTTATAATTCCTTAGGTTACAGTCTGATTATAATCGTTGTGATATTTGAAGGTTTACAAATAATATAAGAAATTGCTCGAAATTATTTAATCGTTAAAACTTCAAATAAAGAGGAACAAACAGTAAATACGTGTTCCTTAGGCGAATTCAGGAGGACAGAATTCCTACACAACAATTTCCTCCTCTGTAGCATTAAACCACTTCACATTCTGATATGCTTCCGTGGAAGTGTCTGGTTCTCTTCATTTAGTTCTTCTGCTATGGCACCATTGGCGTACTTGGAATTTTTCTTTCTGGTTCTTGTTGACCTCCTAAGTTGGACATGACAATCTTTGGCCATATGTCCCTTCTTCTTGCAATTGTATCACTTCCCTTCAAAAGTTTTAACGCGACTTTGATTCTTCCAACCACCCTCAATCTCCTCCAGTGCTCCCTTTGCCTTGACAACGTCCAATGCAAGATTGCGTATAATAGACCCTTACGTAAAACGTCCAATGCACTGGGCTGCCCTTTCATCAACACTTAACCAAGTAGTTACTTCTATAAATTTCATTAACACTACTATATTGAAACTAAACTGTTTATACTGATTAAAAACATCATGAATGCCGCGTTTTTAGACAAGAAATATCTTATTTTTTGTAACATTTTTATCTTTTAGTTATTCCTTTCCTTCTGATTTCATGTACTTTGATGTTGACTCACATGAAGAATGCAGATAAGATAATGAGTTTTCATCACCAAAGATGTTCTTGTAACTGCAAAAATATTGCGTCATGTCTATTTATATTATGATTTTAATGGTATAAAAATTAACTTCTCATAATTTGAATGGATAATAACTACTTAATATCTTACAAAATCATGATTAGCTATTATTATTTTAGTTAGTTTACGGAAATAATGTTAGTTCTTGTTGGTAAAAATCTAAGTAATTACCAATAATGCTAATATCTTCATCAAATTAAGTATATGCTGTAAAAACCCTCAGTTTGATTAGGTATGTCATCCTTTGGAAAGTTTTGATTTCTTATTCGGTATCTACTTTAGATTCCAACTAATTTGGGTTCGCGTCGCATAAATCCCATTTAGGGTGAAGCGCTATTTATCAAGGATTTTTCAATAACCTCGTAAAAAAATAATATAGGTATTTTACGATAAAACTAGAGTCAATCATATAACATTTGCACTCAACACTTTTAGTAAAATCTTTAACATGTGTATATAAGCTGTGAATGGAGAGCACACAAGTTGATATTTTAGTTAACTGTAACGCTTATTATTTAGTATAGGTATCACATTTAATATTTGCTATCTAGAGTTAATTTAGTGTTACAATCATTTTAATTTAGTTATTTGGATTATTGCATCACAAAATAAATAAGAGTTCTACATACGTTATGCTTAAATCATACATAATCTTGGTTAAAATTGTGCATTTTTAAAAATTAAATCACAAAAAAAAAAGTAATAGTGTTTGGTCATGATAGAGTAACATGATCATTAAAGTGGAACATAAATCAAGAATATCATTTATAAGGAAGTATGTGTTAGTTGTTTAACTTTGTAGGTATAGATAATTCCTAATCACTTGTCCATCATCAATTAATTTAGAATTTGTATCGTATATACTATTTGCATGGGACACATACAATGTATGTATCAAAAATTCGTGCATACATAATCATATGTTTTTCTATGCAATAAATGAGTTACGAGTAGTGAATTGTGAATTCTAGGAAAATGTAGAGTTAAGGAATAGCGCTAACATGAATGAATTGTAATTACTTAAGATCAATATAAACCACGTACCTTAATTAGTAGATTTCATTTTTTCCTTCTTGATTCAGACTTCCTTTAAAGTTCAAAATTTTCATATTGCATTAACTCAATTTTTTGTCAGTTTCTATCTTTTTTATAAAAAAAAATTCATTTATAGTTACAGAGCCCTTATAACTCACTATCGATAAGAATCCTTGGAGCTTGATCATGTTGGCCATCTTATGATGGATTTGTCATTGGAAGGTAAATATTTAAACTAGGTGACTTTTTTCATGATATTATCATGATTGATCAAATATTTTTTTTTCTCGTTCTTCTCGCTTGCCTACACTTAACCTTCTTATGAACCTTCTTGAAGTAGTGAAGTTGAATTTTTTCACTAGACTTAACTTATTGTTATAATATTTTTCATTTAGTTACTTGGATTATTCGTTCACATAATTATTAGTAATTCGATCTACACTTAATCAAATTTATTGTTAGCTGAAGTTGTTTATTTTCTCAATCATATGTATAGACTGTTGCCAATCTGTGTTATGAAAATCAGAAATTACTGGTTGTAATAAATCAGTCAGAAACACGAAGTAACTGAGATTTTTAGAAACAATAAATAAGATGAACAGAAATTTATTTGTAAAAAAATAATTGAATCTGTAAAACTTACCAGAATCTGGAATACTCTTTTGAATGATTTAGGAAGAAAATCAAGTCCACTGAATTCACAGTGTCCTCTTAAGGAAATTAATTAAATCTGTGTTTCTGGTGGAGACAAAAATCTTTGTGATTTTATACTCCTTTAAGTCTGCAATTATAATTTATTGCTTACTTATATTATATCAATTTTGTTTATCAGAAATGGAAAACATTGGTGTTACAGTGGCTGTTGCTGCACCAACCCGAACTCTTGTATCACAAGCAGAGAAACTGGGTAAATTCACAGGTGTGAATTTAAAGGATGACAGCAACGAGTATTTTTCTGGCTTACCACTCTTGGTCTGCAGAAATTTACAAGTGAAGATACTCCAGTTCCTGCTGATGATATGCCAGACAGGGAAAAATTTATGATTGTTGAAGCATGGAAACAGTCAGACTTCCTATGTAAAGGTTACATTTTGAGTGCTTTAGAGGATGACTTATATAATGTCTATAGTGCAATAACAACTTCAAAAGAGTTGTGGAATGCACTTGAGAAGAAATATAAGACAGAAGATGCATGCTTGAAAAAGTTTGTGGTCGCAAAGTTTTTATACTATAAAATGGTAGATAGTAAAACTGTTGGATCACAAGTGCAGGAACTTCAACTTATTCTCCATGATCTGATTGCTGAAGATATGGTAGTAAATGAAGCTTTTCAAGTGGCTGCAATGATCGAGAAGTTGCCTCCTTCGTGGAATGATTTCAAGAATTATCTAAATCACAAGCGTAAAGAAATGAAGCTTGAAGATCTTGTGATTCGGCTCAAGATTGAGGAAGATAACAGAAATGCCGAAAAGAAGTCGCGTAAGAGTTCAACAATCATTGGAGTTAATATTGTTGAAGAAGCTACTACCAAAGACAAAAAGAGAAAGAAGTCCAACGGGCAGAAGTCAGAACAGGCCAAGAAGAAATTCAAAGGCAACTGTTATAATTGTGGCAAGGCTGGTCATAGATCTTCTGATTGTCATGCTCCAAGAAAGGACAAAAACAAAGGCAAAGGCAAAAGTCAAGCAAACATCGTGGAAAAGATGGAAGATGCAGATGACTTGTGTGCAATGATTTCGGAGTGTAACTTAGTTGGAAATCCCAAGGAATGATTTCTCGACTCAGGTGCCACTAGACATATTTGCTCTGCAAAAGAAGCCTTTGCAACGTACACTCCTACTGAGTACGATGAAGATTTATTCATGGGAAACACAGCAACAGCAAGGATTGCAGGAACTGGGAAAGTAATGTTGAAAATGACATCCGGCAAAGTGTTGACTTTAAACAATGTTCTGCATGTCCCTACTATTAGGAAGAATTTAGTTTCTGTTGCACTACTTGTTAAGAACGGGTTTAAGTGTGTCCTAGTTAGTGATAAAGCTGTAATAAGTAAGAATGAAATGTTCATAGGAAAGGGCTACCTCAATGAGGGTCTTTTCAAACTAAATGTAATGTTTATTGACAGTATTAATAAAAATTCTGCTTCTGTTTACTTATTGGAGTTAAGTGATTTATGGCATGCCCGTTTGGGACATGTAAATTACAAAGTCTTGCGAAAATTGGTTAATCTAGAAGTATTGCCTGATTTTAAATGTGATAAGTCGAAATATGAAATTTGTGTGGAAAGTAAGTTTGTTAAACATCCTTACAAGTCTGTTGAAAGAAATTCTAAAACTTTAGACTTAATTCACACAGATATATGCGATATGAAGTCAACACCATCTCGTGGTGGAAAAAAGTTTTTTATAACTTTTATTGATGACTGCACTCGATTTTGTTATGTATATTTGCTTAATAGTAAGGATGAATCAATTGATGCATTTAAGCAATACAAAAATGAAGTGGAAAACCAATTGAATCTAAAGATAAAAATAATTCGGAGTGATAGGGTTGGAGAATATGAATCTCCTTTTGCAGAGATATGTTTAGAATATGGTATTATTCATCAAACTACTGCACCTTATACACCACAGTCAAATGGTTTGGTAGAACGCAAGAACAGAACATTAAAGGAAATGATGAATGCCTTAATGATCAATTCTGGTTCACCGTGAAATCTTTGGGGGGAAGCCATCCTTACAGCTAATAAAATACTCAATAGAGTACCCCATCGAAAAACACAATCAATTCCATATGAGTTGTGGAAAGGAAGAAAATCCAACTTCAAATATTTCAAAGTGTGGGGTGTTTAGCCAAGGTAGAGGTTCCTTTCCCTAAGAGGGTTAAAATTGGACCCAAAACAATAGATTGTGTCTTTATTGGGTATGTTGTAAATAGTAAAGCCTGTCGATTTTTGGTTCACAAATTTGATAATCTTGAGATTCATGTTAATACGATAATTGAATCAGATAATGCAGAGTTTTTTGAAAACATTTATCCGTATAAAACTGAAAGTGAGTCAACAAGTGAAAGACCTAAAAGACCACGAGAAGAATCAATGGAAAATATTCGAACTAGTGAGGAACCTAGGCGAAGTACTCGACAACGAAAATCTGTTTCTTTCGGACCAGATTTTGTAGCACTATTGCTTGAAAATGAGCCTCAAACATTTAAAGAAGCTATGTCTTCGTCAGAGTCAACTTATTGGAAAGAAGTAGTCAATAGTGAGATTGAATCAATTTTAAGCAATCACACTTGGGAATTGACTGATCTTCCTCCAGGAAATAAACCTTTAGGATCAAAATGGATCTTTAAAAGGAAAATGAAACCTGATGGGACTATTGACAAATATAAGGCTAGACTGGTAGTCAAAGGGTACAAACAAAAGGAAGGTCTGGACTACTTTGACACATACTCTCCAGTAACAAGGATAACATCAATTTAGGATGTTAATAGCACTAGCACCAGTGCATGATCTTAAAATCCATCAAATTGATGTAAAGACAGCCTTCTTAAATGGAGAGTTAGAGGAAGAAATTTACATGGAACAACCTGAAGGGTTTATAGTTCCTGGTAAAGAAAATAAAGTGTGCAGACTTGTGAAGTCACTTTATGTACTCAAGCAAGCACCCAAACAATGGTATGCTAAATTTGATCAAATAATGTTGGCAAATGGATTCAAGATTAACGAATGTGATAAATGAGTTTACATTAAAAACGTTATGAATCATGAAGTCATTGTTTGTTTGTATGTTGATGACATGTTAATAATGAGTAAAGAAATTGACGATATAAATGCTACTAAGCGCATGTTGTCCAGCAAGTTCGATATGAAAGACTTAGGAGTTGCTGATTTGATCTTAGGGGTCAGGATTATCAAAACTCCCCAGGGACTAGCATTATCTCAATCTCATTATATTGAAAAAGTATTGGATAAGTTCAATTACTTGAATTTCAATGTAGTCAAAACTCCAATTGATTTGAGTTGTACATTTAAAAAGAATGAAGGTCAAAGTGACTCTCAATTGGAATATGCCAGAGTGTTGGGAAGTATGATGTGTATTATGAATTGCACGCGACCAGATATAGTATGTGCTATTAGTAAACTGAGTCGGTACACTAGTAATCCGAATCAAACTCACTGGATGGCTATGAAACGTGTGTTGGGTTATCTAAAATGGACACAACATTATGCTTTGCATTATAATAAATATTCTGCTGTGATTGAAGGATATAGTGATGCAAATTAGATCACCGGGTCAAATGATGTAAAATCCACAAGTGGTTATGTATTCATACTTGGTGGAGGAGCTGTCTCTTGGAAATTCTTCCAAACACACATGTATTGCTCGCTCCACAATGGAATCTGAATTCATTGCTTTGGATAAGGGTGGTGAAGAAGCGGAATGGCTCCGGAATTTCCTAGAGGATATTCCATTCTGGCCCAAACCTGTTGGACCAATTTGCATACATTGCGATAGTCAAGCAGCAATAGGTAGGGCAGGGAGCGTTATGCACAACGGGAAGTCTCGTCATATACGACGTAGACATAACACCGTAAGACAACTGCTCGCTAGTGAAATTATCACAATTGACTATGTAAATTCAAGCGATAATGTGTCAGATCCACTAACGAAAGGCCTAGTGAGAGAGGCAGTTGAAAGATCATCTAAGGGAATGGATTTACGGCTTAGGACAAGTCAGCATGACGGTAACTCTATCTAGCAGATTAGAGATCCCAAGAGGTAGATTCAAGGAGAAAAACAAAGTTGTGGCTGACGGTTCGACATTGTCAATTAACTCAATCCATTCTCATGATGAAGACAATGTTCAGGAAAAGGTTAAGACTCTAAGGCTTGTTAATAAGGTAATAAAGCTTAAAGTTTTTAATGATTTGCTAAGTTTGGTAGATTTGACCAAATAGTGTATCTACGAGATGACACGGTTAGAAATCACCTATGTGAGTGTGAAGTGGAAGCCGCTTCAAAGAGAATTTTATGTCAAAAGCCTATTCTCTATACACTCATGAAACCAGGAGGTGTTCATGGCTGAAACGAACACAACCGTAAGAATCATAAACAGTAAAGGATTAATTGTGTGACATATGGTTGTCTAGGTATACACCAAAGTTCGACGGTTCAAAGATATCACATCTACCGATTGACCGAGTATATCCGACATATGTTCACTACGGAGAGTCCAAGGGGAAACCTACTTATCCAGATGCAATTAATCCTTACTTGTAAAGTACACAATTGTCCGTGCATTCCTATGTTATAACTATTCCCCATCAATGTGGGGGATTGTTGGGTATGTAGCAAGAATTGATTGGAAATAGAGGGAAGGAGAGGAATTTGAAAAGTTTAGAACTTGAAAGGTTGGGAACTTGAAAAGTCCTCTAATGCTTTATTGAAAAAGGCAATAGTCCCTAATCGGTAATGGAAATGAAAATAGGAGAGTTTGAATAAATAAAAACTCCTATTAATTGTTAAAAGGGTTGGAAAGAGGGACCCCCCTCGCGCCGTCGTCGTCGTCGCTCGCTTCGGCTACGGCTACGGCAACGGCTTCGGCTTCGGCTACGGCTACGGCTTCGGCTTCGGCTTCCGCTTTGGCTTTGGCAAATGATCGATCGAGAGATAATTTTTTGGACAAATTTATTTTAAATATTTATTTAATTAATTTAATGGCCAAAAATTATTTTCAATTAATTAGTTGATAACAGAAGTTAACCGAAATATTTTCAACTTTTTAGTTAACCCGACCGACTCAGATCTGCGCGCGTGACCCATTTTAAATTCCGTTATATTTAAAAAAAATTCGCCATGACTGTTCTGAAAGGTTGCAACTTTCAGGAACAGTCAAATACCATTTGAAAGTTTGCAACCTTTCATTAATGGTCGTTTCAATTCTGAAAGGGTTGCAACCTTTCAGAATATATTCTTCTTGCCTATAAATACCATTCAGTCTTCAGAATATTTACTAACGAATTTTTCTGATCTTCCTTCTTCTTAAAAACACATATTTCTTCGTGTATTTTCCTACTGTGGATTGATTCGCTGACACTAGAGTTTTTGGTATCTATACTCTACTGATTAAGATCATTTTACCTTGGAAGGTTATATTCCAAATCAAACCTCGGATACTAGAGGGGAATAATTTCCTTAACGGGACACTGTGAATTCAGTGGACTTGATTTTCTTCCTAAATCATTCAAAAGAGTATTCCAGATTCTGGTAAGTTCTACAGATTCAATTATTTTTTTACAAATAAAAATATGTTCATCTTATTTATTGGTTCTAAAAATCTCAGTTACTTCGTGTTTCTGACTGATTTATTACAACCAGTAATTTCTAATTTTCATAACACAGATTGACAACATAGACTAATCTGATCATTGAAATGGAATTTAAATAGAAAATATTATTTATATGTAAGTGTGAGTTAGTTATTCAAATTTGCAGATCTACAAAATATCTAATCACTTGTCATTCAACAATTAATTGTAATTAACTTTAGACTATATTTTTTTCACATTAAATTTTATATTACTCATTAACTTTAATTTTAGCATAGTTTATATTGTACATACTATTTGCACGGAACAAATGCAACACAAGTGAAAAAAGCCAAAAGCTATCACATATGTAATCTTATACATTTATTGATAACATCGATTTTTTTACGATTCTCATAAATTTGTGTAGTTATCTTGTAATGTATCTAGGACTTTTCATACCTTCTTGTAGTGAAATGAGCATACTAGATTTCTTTTAAGGAAATCTTCATCTGAAGATAATAAATTACAGAATGTTTTCATACAATTTACTTTATATAGAACGTTCAAACAATTTATTTTATATAGTATGTTCAAAGAATTATAAAGATGATAGAACCATGAATAATATTTTTTAGTATTTTCTTTATTAATAATTTTCGCCAAAAATAATTAATTATATATATATATATATATATATATATATATATATATATATATATATATATGATAATTTAATTAAGACATAACACTTTTTTTAGATGCATAAACAAAATAAATTTATTTTTATAAATATATAATTTTCATGAGATTTAAGATTATAAGTTAATTTAATAATAAATTTTCAGTCTTCTTTATATAAAACTAAAAATATTGTTGTTGTTTTAAATCTATTGTGTTATGTGGATGATCCATTAGAGTTATCCAACAATTAATTGGATTCATGTATTAGTGTTTCCAATGTGATAAGATTTCAAGGTGATATGAACCTTGATGATAACTATGTATAATTCCAAGGTGACCTTTGACTATGATATCTCAACACTATAAATAGAGATATCATTCACCATTGTATACACTTGAATATGAAGAAAATTTATCTTCTTCTATCTACTTCTCTTGTCTTCTTCTCTTTATGATTATATTCTTATGAGCTTGATTTTATAACACGTTATCAGCACGAGTCTCTATCTAATTGAGAGTGAGTTCTTGTTTTTCTTTAGCTCATATTTTGGTTGATCTTGTAATGAAGATCAAAGTATTATATGCATAAAATCAGGTATGTATTTTCTAAAATATTTAATGATTTAGAATAAAATAGTGTTCAGACACTAACATTATCAGGAACCGAAGACATATACTACTATTGGTTGAATATGACATGCTATACAAAACTTCTTAAATGGAAGAAGGTATAAAATTTAATAGCATGAGTTTGAATATTATTTTGATTGTTTTGAAAGACTCAAAGAATAAATCATGTTGTACTTCGATTTATTATACCGTTGGTTAAGGGTAAGACGATGGATTCAAGTTTCATCGCACCAAAAGGGTAAGACATCAGGTTAAAGTCCGGATGCACCATAATGAAAAATATTTGAGGATAAGACGATAGATTCAAGTTCTATCGCACCAAATGGGTAAGACATCAATTAGAGTTTTGATGCACCGTGATTGGGTTCAAGTCCCATAGAATTATGGCGTAACACGCCTTATATGGGTAAGACATTGAGTTTGAGCCAATGCACCATAGCGATGATAAAATG
Source organism: Solanum chilense (assembly GCA_032847665.1). NCBI lineage: Eukaryota > Viridiplantae > Streptophyta > Magnoliopsida > Solanales > Solanaceae > Solanum > Solanum chilense. The sequence goes on along the minus strand of JAPDHL010001909.1, from coordinate 1,238,911 downwards.
ATGACTAAGAAAACTAATATGTTTTTGATGAAATGTCTTAAAATTCATCATATTGAATTTGCTCCATTCCTTGAAAAGAATGTGATAACTCTGAAATTCGTCTGTTGACTTGCTCCATTCAATCATATGAATGTGGTAGCAGTGAATGATTAGTCTGAAAGATAACAAATAATTAATGATATGACTAAGGGCGTGGAGGGACAGAATTATAATAGTCATCATTGTGGTAATGATAAAAGGAAGAACACTATGAGTTCTTCAAATATTCCTTCAAAATGTGAAGGCAATTTTTATCATCAAAATGGTATAAAAGGTCTTAGACCTATAAATGTTGTCAACCCAATAATTTGACAAGTTTATAAATCCTCTATCATGATACAAGAAGATAAAGTGATGGTACACTTAATCTTTCAAAATGATGTTGAGGTTTGTCATGAAAATATGATGAATTTTAAAGCCATGACAATGTGCTTATAATGCAAATTTATGAAGTACATAAAAATAATTAGTCCATTCCTTGAAGAGAATGTGACTTGTTATGAGTATCGTGAATGCTCGACCATTTATAAGAGAATGGGTCCAGATGTGATAAAATCATTATGGGTTGGATATATTCCACAACTCACCTTTATGGAAGGTTTGAGAAAAAATGATACATGTCACTTCTCATCTCTACGGGAGATTTGAGAGGAAATAAATTTTATTTGGCAGAAATGGTTAATTGTATTATACGTTTTATAAGTCACTATGGTATGAACTACCGAAAGGGCAAAAGAAAGAAATAGTTCTTGCCTATAAGGGTTGTGGTCATTATTGTGTGGCAATACAAATTTGTCATTGGTTGTGTACCTATGGTACGACAAAGGTAAAGCAAGAAAGACGTCTTGCTCGTAATAATTTTGACCATGACAATAATAATATAATTTCCTTCTTGAAGGAGATGCTCACCATATGGATCGGGTCATGCAATATGTGATAGTACACAAAATTAATTGCAAGCTCTAACGAGTTGTGCTATTATCAGAGAAATATTGGGGTTGTAGTAAGTCTCAAAAGAAACTTTTTAAGTTTCGGATGAATTGAAAAATAAATAATGAGACTATAAATCACTACAACCGAAGAGGGTTATAAATGTTTATGTAAAAGATTACCCCACTTTTCCTCTTGTTTGTTCCATACAAACATGTACATGCTGATGAAATCAAATGTAAAAGTAAATTATAAGTGTACTAAAATAAAGATCAATTGGCATGACTGGTTGACCATTCCGATTAAATGTGATGCAAACGTGATTGAGATTTCAGGTGATTTATATGATGAAGAAATAAAGATTCTTCAAGAATTCTCTTGTGTTGCTTGTTCTCTTGATAAAATGATCATTGTACCAGCTAAGGTTGAGATTGTAATCCCCTAAAAGTTTTTGGAACATATAAAAGGGTGAATATGGGCCCGTTCACCTGTCATGTGGATCATTTGCAACTATATGATTGATGTATCTATGCAATGGTCACATGTATTTTGTTGTCAACTTACAAATTGGTTTTTGTAGGTTGTTTGCTCGAATTGTTAAAATTAAGAGCACAGTTCCAAACTATGAAATTATATTGATAATGCTGGTTAATTTAGCAGAAATTGTATGCCTCTAATTATAGCTAATTCATGGTTATGAGAACAAAACTCCAAATAAGATTTGGTATGAGATAATTTTATTTAACATGTAGCAACATATGTATGCATCAAACCAACAAGGTTTCCCCATTAAAATTGGTTCAGGGTCAGGAACCATATAATTTTTATCTAAAATGTTGAATGTGCGGTTATGATTTTAATTGTTCCACCACGCACAAAGATGAACTTCCAAATAAGGATGGAATGAATGTTAGATTTTCTAACATTAGGGGGAGAGATGATTGACAGCTGAAAATTATGTGTGAGGTTAATTATGAACTATCTAAATCCTCGTTAAATAAATATGTGAACTTAAAGTTCAAGGGATAATTCAGTTGCATAATGTTGCAAATCAGTTGCCAGATGAATGCACTGACCCTATGATATAATTCAGCTGCAAATGCTCCAATTTGAAGTCCTTGAAGGACAGAGTCTATGATACGCCGGAAGCGTAATAGACCAATCGATTCCAAATATAAAATTCCTTGAAGAAGGAATGAGCAAATGATCAATATGGTCATGATAATGAGGCAAGTTCTATAAAGGAGCACATTGACATAACACTTCATAAAATCTTGAAAAAGGTTCAGGTACCTGAAACAATGAAAAATAAAGAGATCTCGATAAGTTATGTCTTGTTGGAATCGATATCAAATAATCGTCAACGGTATCTTTGATATGAGATAGCGCTCAATGATATAAATTGTGACGAGGATCTTGAATTCAAATCTATCATATAGTGTGGACAGATAAATGGTTGGCCAAGTAAAATGCACAATTCAAGTATATTTTGTTTCACTTAGAAAAGTGACATTTTGGACTGGTAGTCCATAAATCAAGGTATAATGTCAGTGCGGTACAAATAAATTATTATGCGATAGTATAACCGTAAGATATCAAATACGATTTGTGCCTTGAGGCATAAAGGTTTATCGCAAAAATCCTGACACTATTGGAGATGTTTTCTCCTTTGGTGGATGCAATGAGGTTTGTTTTGATCTGACAACATATGAAAACTTGAATGCATGTAATGAATAATTATAATGTCTAGCTAGACAATGAAGATTATATGAAAATCCTTGAAACAATCGAGGTGTCTCAAGCATATAGGATTTTAAAAGAAACTTTTCCAATAAAGCTTCAAGAATCCTTATATGGATTGAAATAGTCAAGGAAGAAAAAGGGTACAAAAGAATGACACTAATTTTCCTTGTATTTTTATGAAAAGATCTTGGTAAGACAAAATTTTGTCTTGACCTACAAATTGATAATTTGACAAATGAAATATTTGTCTAACAGTGCACATACACTGAAAAGTTTTGATGCAATTTTATATGGATAAATCGCATTCATTGAGTACCCCAATGATTATGAGATCACTTGACATAAATGATGATTCAGTTTGATCTCAAAAGAAGGATGAAGAGTTTCTTGGTGATGAAACTCTATCTTGGTGCAATCAGGGCACTAGTGCATCTTACTAACAATATTTGACGAGATATTTGTTTTGCAGTAAATTTACTGGCAAGATTCAGTTTCTCCCCGATAAAAGGACATTGAAATGGTGTTTAACACATGATTGAATATCCTCGAAGGACCATAGTTATGGGTTTATTCTATCCCGAGGAATCCAAGACAAAATTGATTGGTTACGCAGATGCAAAATATTTATCTGATCCGCATAAAGATCTATCTCAAGCACACTATGTGTTTGCATGTGGAGGCACAATAATATCCTGGCGATCAATGAAGCAAATGTTGCTATGCAGAAATAAAAGTCCTCCATGAAGCAAGTCGAAAGTGTGTGTGGTTGAGATAAATGACACACCATATTCAAGAAATGTGTGGTTTTTCTTCGAAAAAGAATATACCAACCATAATGTACGCAGATTGGAGACATCATCATAAGAAATTAAGTGATGTTTTAATCAGGGAGAGTATAATACGCGTTGCACTCTTTTTCCCTTGACCGAGGTTTTTTCCCACTGGGTTTTCCTTGCAAGGTTTTTAATGAGGCAACAAATAGTGCGTATCAAAAGATATGTGTACTCTTTTTCCTTCACTAGAATTTTTTCCCACAGGGTTTTTCCTAGTAAGGTTTTAACGAGGCACATTATCTATGGACATCCAATGGAGAGTGTTATAAATCTATTGTGTTATGTGGATGATCCATTAGAGTTATCCAACAATTAATTGGATTCATGTATTAGTGTTTCCAATGTGATAAGATTTCAAGGTGATATGAACCTTGATGATAACTATGTATAATTCCAAGGTGACCTTTGACTATGATATCTCAACACTATAAATAGAGATACCATTCACCATTGTATACACTTGAATATGAAGAAAATTTATCTTCTTCTATCTACTTCTCTTGTCTTCTTTTCTTTATGATTACATTCGTATGAGCTTGATTTTATAACAGTTGTTACCTAAAATTTGTGAAAATAATCTACATAGGAGTGCAGTAATACTAGAAACTAAGCTAAAATAGCAGAGAATGACAGATAAATAGACATTTTAGACTTGTCAAGCTTCCAATCAAATGATACCAAAATAATTATTTTTTACAAAATACAAATGAAATGTTACAATCATTTTCCAAAAAAATAATAATTCAAGGACGTAGTAGTTTATTGTTCCATTGACATATAATTATGAATTTCACTTTTAAGAAGTTAAATATTTTTGAAGTAAACAAAATTAAAATACTCTTCAGTTTTCGAAATTGAAGTTGAAATAAGGGCCTCTTACGAATATGCACATGAAAATAAAATCAATAAAAATGATCGCATGTATATCTGATTGTCGATATTGGAATAATAGGATATATTACGTATATCTAATGTATATAAAATTAAATGGCTAATGAAATCTCTAAATCCCCACCAACTCAAAATCATCTCTAATAAGTCAAAAAATTAGACTTGTGATCCTCAATATTTCAAGTCTTTTAATATATAACTCACTCGAAACTATTCGAGCCTGCAGCACGCGCAATTTCAAAGGCAAGATTTAAAGAAACTTTGAACATGAAAGAATCAAGAGAAGAAAGAAGAGGGGAAGGAATGAAAACAAGAAACAAGAAAGGAGGAAGGAATCAAGAAATTGAAGGAAAAAATCATACGAATCATAAATGACCAAAAAGAAAAGACTAAATATTTATTAATTTTCAAATTTATACGACTCACTTACATTTTCATTCATATTAAAACAAACACAATTCTATACCTAGATAATTTATAATGTATAAACATTATTAACGTAATACACATCAAACATTTCAAATATATATATATATATATATATATATATATATATATATATATATATATATATATATATATATATATATATATATATATATATATATATATATATATATATATATATATATATATATACTTGTATAATGAGATAAATTCATAGTCACATAAACATAAATAACATATTTTAGACTGATAAAAGTAATAACTAATAGAAATAAATATATACAAAAAATATTAGACAAATAAAATTAAACAGAAAGGGTAATATCGTTATTTCAACAATGAATGGCATAAGACAAAAACTTACACATAAATCGCATTTTTTGAATGTGTTTTATATTTTTACTTAACAGAAGGGGAAATAATGTAATTTCATCAATAAAAAAATAAGACACTAAAACTTACTCATAAATCGCATACGTTGAATACATTTATGTCTTTATTTATCAACTCAATTAATGTTGACTATTAAAAAAACTAATTATCTTTCTCGATATGATAAAACTAATAAATAAAAGAAATAAATATATTCAAAAATATTGGAAAAATAAAATTAAACGAAATGGTTAATATCGTAATTTCAACAATAAATGATAAAAGATTGAAACATTCACACAAATTGCATCCGTTGAATGCTTTTATGCATTTCTTAACAGAAGGTGTAATACCGTAATTTCATCTATAAAAAACCAAGACGTTGAAACTTACTCATAAATCGCATTCGTTGAGTGTGTTTTATGACTTTCTTAACAGGATGGGTAATAACGTAGTCTCATCAATAAAAATCCATACATAGAAATTTACTAATAAATCGCATTAGTTGAATGTGTTTTATGCCGTTCTTTCTCACCTAAATTATTGTTGAGTATGAAATGAAAAATAATTACCTTTCTCGATATGATAAAAGTAACAAATATAAGAAATAAATATATTTAAAAATATTGGACAAATAAAATTAAAAGAAAGGGGTAATATCGGCTATGTGGGTGGAGGTTGTTGCATTACAAACAAATGATGCCAATGTAATTGTCAAGTTCATCCAAAAACACATCTTCACCAGGTTCGGAATGCCGTGGGCTATGATAAGTGATAGAGGTAGACACTTTAATAATAATGCAGTGCACAATCTGTTAGCTAAGTATGGTGTGAGACACAAGGCGTCTATAACGTATCATCCCCAAACTAGTGGCTAAGTAGAAGTGTCGAATAGAGAGGTCAAGCAGATCCTCCATAAGAGTGAATGCCCAAAGAAAGGATTGTGCAGACAAGCTAGATGATGCCTTATGGGCATATCAGACAACATACGAGGCACCGATAGGGACTTCTCCGTATCGAATGATGTCTAGGAAAGCTTGTCACTTACTAAATGTGTTAGAGCACAAGGCATATTGGGCTATCAAGAAGATGAATCTGGATGTTGAGTTAACAGGTAGGAAGAGGATTACACAATTGCATGAGCTAGAAGAGTTTAGGCTTCAAGCCTATGAAAATGCGAAGTTGTATAAAGAGAAGACCAAGAGGTGGCATGACAAACATATCGTGTCACGCACCTTTAAACTTGGTCAATTAGTTGTACCTCTCAATTCTAGACTGAATTTGTTCTTAGGAAAACTTTGGTCTAAGTGGAGTGGTCCGTTTGAGGTAGTGAGGATGACCCAACATCGTTATGTAGATTTACGAAACAAGGATAAGATCTCTACTTTCCTTTTAATTGGTCAACGGGTCAAGCACTACTTCGGAAAGGATGTGGATCGTGACCTTGAACCGCTCACATTGGATAATGAGTGAGTCATGAGACGGATCGTGCCGTAACGTTAAATCAAGAGCTACTCGGGAGGACACCTGTGAACCATTGTAATAGTTAGAATTTATTTTGTTTTTGTTTTTTATTTATTTTAATTTAAAAAAATAAAAAAAATAATGATAAATGCATAAAATACAAAAATATGAGTCGTACCACGACTGAAACAAAGGCGCTGGGAGGCAACTCATCGTAGTTCAACTAACATGTTGTTTGTTGAAATGTGCAGGAAGCATGAATTATGCCTAAGGACAATGCGCGTTGGCTCCGCATCGTGCAGGCATACCATTAAAAATTGGAAAAACAAAGTTCCAATTTGGAAAAATGTCTCATACAAGGTGCGCGTTGCGGAGGCAGGGTAAGATTCTGTCTTGCAAAATTTGAATTGAGGCAGAGGACCTCGTGTCAAGCACGCGTCGTGGGGGTATCAGCATTTGAGTTCTATGAGAAACCATTGTACCTCAAGGAAAAAGGTAGCCCAACGTTGACCCCGCGTCACACGCTTTAGTCTAAGAGCTTGTTTGGCTCAGCTTAAAAGCTGGTCAAACTGACTTAAAAGCTGATTTTTGACTTATTTAGCTGTTTGGCAATATTCAAAATAACTTATTTTAAGTTAAAAAAAACTTATTTTAAGCCAAAAGTTAAAAGCTGGGGTAGGGGTGCTTTTTTTTTTAGCTTATAAGCTATTTTAAGTTGACCACATTTTTACCTTTTTACCCTTAATATTTTTATACAATCTCCAAATTACCCACATATGATAGACAATTACTATTACCAATGAATGAAAATAAAATAAATCTTAAATCTTTCATGTGATCTATTCAAATTATATATTATTAAAATGTAAAATAAGTTGCACATATAACTTAAATAAAAATTTATATTCCTCTTATAAATAATTTGTGATAATAAGGAAATATGTGAATGATAGACAATTATTATTACCTATGGATGAAACTAAAATAAAATCTTAAATCGTTCTTTGATCTATTCAAATTATATATCTTTAAAATCTATAATAAGTTTATATTCCTCTTATAAATAATTTGTGATGAGAAAGAAATATGAAAATAATAGCAAAATATAATTATTTTATCCAGACGCATAACTGCTTATTTTAAAAATAAGTTTTAGCACTTTCAAAAGTACTTTTTTAAAGCTGTTTTTATTAAGCCTATCCAAACGGACCCTAAATCTTGTCTCGCCTTGAATTAAATTTCCAGAGAGCATCGTGTTTGTCCCGTGTCGCGCCCCGGTTAGTATCTTAACATTTTCATTAAATAAAACGGGTTTGACCCATTTTACAAGATAATAACCCGGCCCTTCCATCCTTTTAACCCTGATATTCACCAATTTTACAACATTCTCTCCCAAATTTTCTACCCGATTTTCTCCACTCTCTTTTAGGCCTGGGCATAATATGGTTCAAACCAAAAAAACCGACCGAACCGAATTATTTTTAATTTCGGTTTCGGTTTTTCGGTTATTTCGGTCGGTTTCGGTTTTGAATTTTAATATTTTGGTATTTCGGTTCGGTTTTCGGTTTTTTGATTTAAAAATTCGGTTAACCGAAAAACCGAAATTATATATATATACATAATTGTTATTTGTTGTTACCCCATAACCCATTCCTAAATCCTAATCCTCTGAAGCCCAATTATATAATTTCCTATAACTTAGCCCAAGCCCAATTATTCAAATTCTTAAACCCTAAGTCCTAACCCGAATACCCATAACCCAATTACCCAATAACCAAGCCCCAAGCCAATTTCTAAATCCCTAAATTAACAATGAAGTCTGCAGCTTCTTCTTTGAAACTTGAAAGTGAAACCTTCTTCTTTGAAACACCATTCACCAAACACTTCCAGTCCACTGCCACCGACGTCGACCCACCGTCCACCGTCGTCAACTCCTCCGTCCGTCCGCTGCCACTCGCCACTCACCACGCCGCCAGCAGCCACGCAGGCCAGCCGCCGCCGCAGCGAGCAGCACAGCCAGTCAGCCACCACTCTCATTCATCTCTCAACTCTCATCTCTCGTTTTCGTCACTCGTAAGTCGTAAGTTTCTTATGCTTTTATAAAACACATCCAAAATAGAAATAATAATAATAATAATAATAATAATAATAATAATAATAATAATAATAATAATAATAATAATAATAATAATAATAATAATAATAATAATAGTAGTAGTAGTAGTAGTAGTAGTAGTGAAAGAAAGAAAGAAGATAACTAAGTTGTGAAAATGCTTTTTTCTTTTCTGTGCAAATCTGTTGTTTTGGTATTGAAGCTGAAGAAATGATAAAAAAAAAATTGGTTATACTAAATGATTTTTGTTAGTCTTAATTGTATGATTTAATTCAAATCATTATTTTTGTTTGTCTTAATTGTATGATTTTTTTGTTTTCCATTATTTGCTATTTTGCTAATACTAAATGATTTTTATCTTATGACTTTTTTTAATTAATAATTACAATTATAAAATTAGAATGATTCTTTATGATTTACAATATATAAAGAAAATTTAAGTTATAGATTGAAAATAATAGCGTGGGTAATATTTTTTTTTTTTGGAGTTTTGTGTAGTGAAAAAGTGTTGTAAGATGTTGATTGTTGTTCTTGTTGTTTGTTTCACTTTTGTATAGATGGCACAAACTGGAAGTAAAGGAAGTGAAAGTGGCTCTTCAAATGAGAGCATACCTTGTAACTAACTCTATTTTAGTGATGGACACAAGTTTGTTGAACTTTCTTCTAGTGTTGTTGTGACGTTGTCTTGAGTCTTGATTTTTCATAGTTTTTTTTTATTATTGTTGATTGAGTCGATATTTAGTTACATGATGGCCGTTTTACTATTTTTTATTAAATTTGGTTAAACCGAAACCGAACCGAAATAAACCGAACCGAATTTATAATAACCGAACCAAACCGAATTTATTTTGGTCTTGTTTGGTTTCATATTTGGCCAAACCGAAAACCGAAAAACCGAACCGATATTTACAAAACCGAACCGAACCGACCGAACGCCCAGGCCTGCTCTCTTTACTAACGATTCCTCCATCCCTTACACTTGTCGTGTAGCAAGATTACTATTTGATTCTTCGTTTCTTCGTCAATTCCGCGTCACCCAGGTATGTTCTCTCTCTTTGTTCTCTGAATTTTGGGTGTGGGTGAAGTTGAAATGGATTAAGGTGGTGTATCTATTGATTGTGGGAAAGAAATTTGTTTGTGGGATATCACGTTCTTCATGTAAATGGTATGTGTATTCAAAGACTTCAGTAGAACACGCTGATTATTTTATACGGATTAAAGTGAAATTGATTTATGGCAGTTTGTGGGTGGACAAGGGTTAAATTTGTTGCTATGAATTGCATTATGCGGATATAGAGAAATATTTCAGTGGTGTGCCGGTTGTGCTCATTGTATATGCAGTTGTGTTTTGAATCATTGGGTAGCATCATATATTGGTAGTTGTTGGTTTGATTCGGTTGAGTATTGTTGGTGCGTTGGGTTGTACTAGGGATAAATTGATAATGTTTAGGTTTATGAAAGGTGTACTTGTGTGACTATGTTGTGCAAACGTTTTGGGAAGTCTGCGTACCTAAGTGAGGACTACTTTGAAGTAAGTGTGGGGTGGTGTGCGCACACCACCTGTAACTTGCTTATTTGTGTAGTGTTTGGGGCTTACATGATACATCTTGTAGGTCACCATGTCTAGGTCACAATGTCAAGGTAAAGTAGTGGCCTAGCCAACTCAAAAGAAGAGGCCAAGGAGCGGGAACGTGCCACTAGTACCTGCTGCTTCTAAAGGCCAAATGAGGCGGTACGGAGCCAAGGTCGTTACCAAACAAGGAAATACAGGGTCCAAGAAGCATATTGAAGATTCTTACTTCTCTGATGTCTGCATCAATCGGGATAGCCTAGCCCGTGAGTTCCCGCAAATTCTAAGGTCGATGAGAGAATTGAGGCTGGATTTTGATTTTACTGTCATGGATGAGTGCAATCTGCACATGGTCCGGGAATTTTACGCCAAATGTGCACCAGATGCTCGATCCCATTTTGTGATTGCCCGCAGTGTGAATGTGCCTATCACACCCACGAGCATCTATGATATCATGGGCACTACATAAGACACCGATCCCAAGGTGCTGACGAGGATGAATATACACCCACAATACCAGGCCATCCTTCATCTAATTTGCAGTCTCAAGTCCATGGCTCAGTGGACTAAGTACGATGGTATGAGATATCACAAATATCTTCCATAGGCTCACATGCTCCGAGAGACGCGAGTCTGATTGAAGCTAGTGATGAACTGCCTAATCCCAGGATTACATTACGCTGACATCACTCGTGATCGGGTGTGTCTGGTATATGCATTAATGACGGACACAGAGCTCAAGGGGCTATCATTAAATTGACGATGCGGAAGGCGCGAGTCCACAAGGGCAACAAGAATTTATTTGGTGAACTCATTACCAAAATATGTCATATTGTAGGGGTACCAGAGGAGCATCTGGACTACATGGCACCATTGTACCTAGCAACAGTAGATATTACGCGGACAAAGGAACCTGACACTGATTTAGTCCCAATCCTCATCAGTCTTGAGCTTAATATGCGAGATGATTTAATCATGGCAATAATGTATGGCCTCGAGATGTTGTGACAAATATTTGGCGGCCGACCATCTACTGACTTGGAGATTGGAGAGATCAACAGGCGATATCTGCTGAATGACAATGCTAAAGCATTGCTTGGCATTAGTCCTGAGTTTTCGAAGCCGATCGAGAATGACATACCAACTTATTAAAGGAACCAGCGCACAAGCTCGGATGTGGACTCTGATTTCGTCATTTATTTACATAGAGAAGGAAACATGCTGAGAATATATAGTCTAAAACTATAACTAATAATTTTGCATATTATGTCATTCATCAATGTACCAATATTTTTTTAAAAAAAAAAAAATTGAATATGACTTTGGTCAATTTGAAACATCAAACTGCCAGAGAATATTCAGCAGGAGTCAATTAATAATAAAAGCTATACTTGCCACATTTCTAGATAAGAACAACCGCCAGACAACTACACATAGCAAGAATTGAGACCCCAAACGCTCGTCAGAATTTATTCGTAACATTAATGCGGACTCAGGACATCGGGTGGAACAAAAAAAAGCATGTGTCACCAGCTACTTTTTTTTGAGGCACCTCATATGTACATCCGCTACCCTTTACATAGTAAGTTTTTTATTTATTTTCTTATATAAGCATCAAAAATTCACATTAACTATCCTTTTCTTTTTAGTTTCATACATGAACTATTGGAAATATGAGTTTCATACATATACCATTACTTATTAAGTTTGAGAAACATACGTCAATAGTGTGTAATACTCTCTCTTTTATTTGACAAAACTTTGACACATGACATTCCACATGGATAAAATATTTCACATAAACAATAATTAAATAATAAATTATTTATATTAATTAAAAATTAAATTATTACTATCCCAAAAAAATACAATTTAAATTATTTTCCTTACCCCACCGTCCCACTCCACCGCCTGCTCCCCCTGCCCCATCCACCCACTCATTCCCCCAAAAAATTAATATTATTTTATTTTACTAAAAAAATCAAAATTCAACTTAGGATTTTTTTATTTTTGTACCGAATATAATCATTAAAAATTTATGTTTTAAAAATGTCTGGTCACATTTTACATTTAATTATTATATTTGAAGAGAGTATTTTATGAGTCATTTCTATACAATTTTGTAGAAAGCTAACGTATCAGTATACAGACGACAGACTGACTTCTAAAGTTGAAGGAAAATTGTTTACTTTCTTTTATGGTTTGCTGTTGAAAATATTTGACCCATTACCTGCCTGCCTGCCCTGCGCTATTCAAGTATGTATAAATTTTAGGAATTACATCATTTTAAGATGAAATTATAATCTATTCCTTTTTAGTTTGTAATAACACTAATCTCTTAAAAAGAAACATAAACCAAATACATTAATATGTAACTCGGATACACTAAAGAGTATCTCGAATGCATTATAGCATAAACCAGATACGTAATATGTAGCTTGGATACATAATATGTAATATTCGAAAGGGGGGTGAATTAAAAGTCTCTCAGTCAACTACCTGTAAGAGTTAGTCGACTTTCCTACAAGTTAGTTTAACAGTGTAATATAAAGTAATTAACTGTAAGTAAATGAACACTGTTAAATTTATACTGGTTTGGATCACCAATGTGGTGCTTAGTTCAGTCCTGTTGGGTTTCAAGGGTTTTCTTCAGAGCTTGATGAACTTGGGTTACATTATGAGTAGACTTTTTATCATGTCTGATATGAAAATAAGATCTTCTAAACTTGACACTGCCTCTACTTGTATAACCTACTCTCACAATCTTTCCTTCTCTTTTTCTTTTATAATTGTTCACTCACATGTACAAAGCTTTATCAAAGATGAAAGCAGATTACAAATAAGTTCAAGTGAAGTTGTGTACTTCACATCTAGGCTGAGATTGATTTATATATATGTTTTGAGGATATTGCTATGTTCCGGAAACCCAAGGGAATCATCAATCAAGGATCATCTCTTGATTGCTTCCTTGATTTTGGAATTGATTTGCTGAATCATGTCCATATTAGATATGTGCATGATTAAATCAATTCTTTCCTTTGTTGGGCAACTTGGTGGGAATGCCTCTCTTTGAATCTTGACATGATCTCTCAATTTTGAATCTTCAATCCTTCCTAGATATTTAGGAATATCTTCTTTTCTTTGTTGACTGATTTGCTGGACATGCCTTCCTTGAATCTTGGCTTGATCTCTTAATTCTGAACTTCAATCCATCCTAGATATTTAGGAATATCTTCTTTCCTTCTTTAATTCTAGTCCAGTAGAATTTCAGAATGATAGTCAGCCATCGTTGTATTATTTCTAGTAGGTTGTCATTTAGTCAAAATATAACGAATTAACAATCTCCCCCTTTTTGATAATGACAACTATGATTAAATGAGAACGTAATTTGACTTCCCTGTTTAATGTTACTGTGAAATAACATGTGCACTCCCCCTATTCATGTGCTCCCCCTTTATTTATGTCGGGTATATGTTCTCCCCCTTTGACATAATTAAAAAAAACACCGAATAGGAAAGGCAAAAACAAATATACAACCCAAAGAGTATGGTGTCAGAAACCCCAAATTACAGTCCAAGAGAGAAGGAGATATAACACCACAAACTTAATGTCTTAAGCAAATAAAAATGATCACAGACTTCATGTTTGACCAGAAAGTACGTCAGGGTGTTGATCACGTTCAAGCAGAAAGTGTTAAGATATTCCTCAATAGTGTTAGAAAAATTAGAGTAAGAGGTATGCATAGTGACAAACAATTCATTGTGAATAGAGTCAACTTCAGTCTTTGTGCTAGCTTTTGGGGTATGAGTTAGACCTAAGACCTAATTGCACATGGTATCAGAGCAGGGCGCGTCTCACCCGATGTTGGGACCCCAAAATCAAGATTATCCACTGGACGTGAGGTGTGGTGTTAAAGTATGACAAAAGTCTCACATCGGTGCTTAATGAGATGGGTGGACTCCTTATAAGGCTTGGGCAATCCTCATCCCTTTGAGCTAGCTTTTGGGGTGTGAGTCCCTAAGACTTAATTTCACATGTTAAAGTATGACAAAAGTCCCACATCGGTGCTTAATGAGATGGGTGGACTTCTTATAAGGCTTGGGCAATCCTCTTCCCTTTGAGCTAGCTTTTGGGGTGTGAGTTAGACCTAAGACCTAATTTCACAGTAGCATTGTCATGATTTTCTTTCTTACGATCGACCTCATCAACCAGATCTGTCTTATTTTCTTTGCCCTTGACAAAGAGACCCTCATTTTGTCTGTGCGTCTCATGAACTTGAAGATTCTCAAATAGTGTATGCATCGTCGTTACATCAGGTTCTCTTGTCTCATTTCTAGTCACAAAATCATTTGTCCAGAATCTATTTTGACACCCAATTTTGACCCTCCCCAATACGAATTAAATACGAGTTTATTAATTATAAAGGATTTGAAATAATATATTTTTAATATCTAATATACTTTAACATTATTCCAAATTAATATCGTCACTCTTTATATTCTTTCGATAGTATATATGATTTACATAATTATGTATATGGTTAGTATATTGTTCAATCACCTAGTAAGATTTTAATTTTCAGTAAGTGTTTATTAAATTAGTTTGATTTAAAATTGTGGCAAAAGTTTTGTGTTATTTGGTTTATCAAAATATTTATTTTATTTAGTTAAGATTAAGAAGCTCATTAATTAATTCGTATTGATTCGTTTTACCTTAATTTGGCCAAATTCATCGATTAAACTAATGTCCGCTATCTTTTGAAATTTATTTGGGCTCTTATTTAAATGCATTCTCGAGGCCTAAAGTGGTCAGCTTAGTTCAAATCTTTGCAACAAGCTAAATTTGGGCTTTGTTATTTCCAGCCCCAGCCCAATACAATCATAACACACAATCTAGCCCACTTAAATACCTCCGACCCAACCCATCTTGTTTCGTCTTTCTTTTCACGCGAAAAAATTGAGGGATTGCGTTACAGTACGCTCTTCCCTTCTTCTTCCTTGCGAGTATAAACCCAGAACACTCAAAAACCAGCGCTTCGAAGGCAACGACGCTCTCCTCGCGTGAGGGACAACACCCTAACGTCTCTTCTCCTTTTCTACTTCGGCGCAACTTTCACCACCGACAACCACCTGCAAAAGTATCCTTGCAAGCCACGATTTTTGCCTTTGAATCAAGTGGATGGACTCCACGTCGAAGCTCAAGGACGAGCGGATGAATTTGGGCCATCCGAGCTGCCGCATCTTCCGGATTTGATTATGGAGAAATCTCATACAAGGAACAGCTATAGAAGGAACTTCAAATTTTGACCTAATTACTCCTCTATATACGGATATTTTCTCCTCTGTAGAAGGTCTGGTCGAAAATTTCAGTGGAAGTTGGGGGGAAAAGTTTTTCAGTTGAAAATTTGGAGTCTGAGAATCTTTCGTCCTGAAACAAAATATATAGAGAGGGTATCAAAAGAAGTAGGAAAGTACGCATTAAGATTTAGAGTATAGTTAATCCTAATAGGAAAGTACGCATTAAGATTTAGAGTATAGTTAATCCTAATCGAAGTTTTCTCCGCTCCACTTCGTATCAGAATTTTAGCAAAGTTTGTTGTCGGTGTTCGGTATTCTGTGGAGGTGAAGTCACGCCACAAACTCGTGTTGTCCCGGAATCGCTGCACTTCGAAAGGTAAACTTCACTTTTGCGCATCTTCTCTACACCTTTTTTATATGATTGGTTGTTTGCTTCTTTTTGGTCACTGTGAGTTTGTTGTATATTGAAATTTTTCTTGGATTGTTCTGATGCATTGCTGACTGAATGAGGATTCACTCATGTCGTTGTTCTTCTTCCTCGCATCTCGAAAAGTTTCACTCGAGGTAGCTAGTGTTGTTCGCCGTATCATTAAAGAATCCAAGTGACTAAATGGGTTTGTCGGTTACCCTTTGTGTAAACTTTGCTCTGTTGCTGCCTGGTATAATCACATGTTTATTCTAATCGTTTAGCTTCTATGCTTTGAACATCTATGTTAGTTTACTGCCTAGTGTAACTCGTTTGAATCAGATTTTTTTTGTGTTTTTTTTTTTACCCAATTCTCAGTTGAAAATGGTTTGTCATCTATGATAGTCTCCGTGAAATATTGTGAGCTTACTCGGAATAGACATTTGTCTCCTTACTATATGTCCTGATTTTATTTGCTCCATCAGCATGTTTACCTAGCTCGTAATGATTTGAGCTGAAAAGTTCAACAAATATTCATTTAATTTTATTTATACTCTTAGAATAGAAATCGCAGCTTTAATTCGAATCATATAAGTAGATGATAATTTTTTGGATTATAAGGTTTGGCTGTTGATTTTCTTTACCATGTTATTGTTTGTTAAGATAGCAATAGCTCTCTCTCTCTCCTATTTCTCTCTAAGTTTGAAAATTGTCTGTCCTAGCTTTAGTTTGTTATCTCTCTCAGCTATGGTACGTTGTCTTCATTTAGCAAAGTACCCTTGGCATTTTTGTTTATGTTCATATCTGCCTGCACTTGCGTCCAGCATGTTCAAAAGCCCCCTTTTCCCTTAATCTTATGCTTTCTCAAAGGTTTCTTCTAAGTTGCCTGCCCCTTTTTCTTTATGTTATTTTTTCTTCCTTTTCTCATAACTGATTCAAGGGTGATTTGCTGAAATTTTGGTTTCACATGGGTGATATTTGTATTCTTTTTTTTTAATTGTTGTTATTTTGGTCACCTTACTTCATACCTAAAAATAGTATGATTTGCGCTTTGTTGGTCTTGACACGTGAGTAGGTGTGGTAGGTTATAATCTAAAAGGCCAAATGAATTATGCATTAATCTAGTTAGCTTTTTGTTATTTTAATTTGAGTTATGGAGATGGTGTTATTTTTTGTTATTATTATCATTTCTATTGTGTTGTTCTTTTTTTTTTTTGTTAAAAAGTATTTTTAAATTTTTGTTTACATCCAAAGTTCAGGAATCCAATTGAAGCTTAATACGTTTCTGTTGGCTCTTAGGTCCCAGAGAGCATGTGTATTGATTAATTTTCACTTGATCGTCAACTCTAATAATACAAAGAGTATATAAATTTCTTCCTTTTTGTAACATGAACTCCCTCGAATCGAGTCCTTTGGACTCCACATGTTCTCCTTTGCATCTCGAAATGGGCCATAGAGGCCCAAATTCTATTATCCCTCTAATCAGCCAGCTGTCTAAGTTGAAGAACAATTCCATGGATCCGATGTACAGGTGTTGGGAGTCGAAGCGGATTCGTATACATTAGGTGTATACAAGAAATGAGAAGTGGGGCTTAAAGGCCCGCTTTTTACTTTGCATATTGTATTTTGTCATTTTTAGGTCTGAGCCATTGTCATTTAGTACTATTATTTATTATCTATTATCTTGTTAGTTTAGGACAGGTACAATCGAAATGTGTCAAAAACCCAAAAACAAAAAAGGTCCAAATATCGGTCTAGGCGAAAAGAAACCGGATTTGGACCCAACTTTCTCTTTCTCTCATTTACTTTATTTCCTATTTATATGCTTATTAATTGTCGTTAGTTTTTAGGGTTATAGAATTCGAATTTCCCATAAGACGCCACTTTGTTTTAACGACTCAATTAAATTAAATAAGTTAATATGTTTAAAATAATTTTTTTGCAAGTCAAATCTCGCTTAGATAGTAAATCAATACTTCACCTTTTCAAAATAACTCAAAATAATTTGTCTCAAAACTTAAGTTAAACATTGAGCCAAAGAAGTTAGTTGCCGGAAAATCACAAGTAAGTGAATATTTTAGGTGTCGTAAAAACCTTCTTAAAATATAAATATAAATCTCTGAACCCCCTTCTAAGTTTTCAAATTGATTTTCTATTTCAGTCTTTGAAAACCATGTTTTCGTAATTTTTCTTTAAAAAATAAGTGGCGACCCGAAAAAGTCAAAAACTTGCAAAACAATATTTTTTTGAAAACTTCATTAAAACAAACTTCATGAGTGAGTTCACCTTCATTCATGGTGAAATCTTTAAGCTGAGTAGTAAAGAGATCTAGCTTAGATTTTCTTATTTCATCAACCATCATAAGTTGTTCTCAATGATCCCAGATTTCCTTGGCCGATTCACAAGATGAAAACAAATCGTATTCATTTATACTAGCCACACATCAGTAGCTTCCTTGCTTTGTGATTTTTCTTGACTAATAGTCTGTCAGAGTCATTATATTATTTTCGAGTTTTGGGAATGACTCTTGTGACCTGTCCATCTTTAACCTCCATAGTTGGCACATAAGGAACTTTACATATGACTTCCCATACTTCACTGTACTCAGCCATGAGATAGTCTCTTACCTGAATCTTCCAATATTTATAGAACTGACCATCAAAAAGAGGAGGTCTTGTGGGAGACTAATTTCTTTGCTTATTCAGTAGTGATTCCATCTCTCGCAGGAAATTCTCTCTTGATGTTAACCAGATAGAGAGCAGCCGCTCTGATACCAATTGTTAGAATACGTGCGTTCACTATGAGTCAACGGAGCAGGTTCTTTGACACACTCAAAGTAAGAACGAACAGTAAATAAAGAATTAATACAACACAAGTAGTTTACGTGGAAACCTCCTTTCTTAAGGGAGTAAAACCACGACCTGTCACACAGAATTTTCAATCATTTCCACTAATCTTCAAAAGCAAAAGTGAAAACCGATTACAACGAAGTGAGAAAAAGTTATTAATCTCACAATCAAGCAACAACTCTATCGCTTGAAGAGCCTATAACAGATTTTACTCTACCCACTAAGCTATCACCACTACACAACTTAGGATTCACTAAGCAACACGCAAGTTGCCCACTAAATCACCACACTCCGGATGACTTAGAATTTGACTAAGCAACACACAAGGTTGCCCACTAAATCAGTTGGACACAACTAACTTAGACTTTTCAACAAACCAAAACTTCTGATTCCTTCATAATTTGAGGAACAGATTTTACAATAATCGTTAAGAAGAAATAATCCTAAGACAACTAAGCTTCCAACTCTTTCAGATTCGAGTTGATCTTGAGGATGCTTCTTCACTCCTTTAATGAGCCTTTGCAACAGTTTTTTTTGATATTTTCAAGTTGCAAAAACTATAAAATGATAGACCCAAAACTCAAACTCAACAAAGATGCTTCAGTACTCTTATCTGATCCTTATGTTGAGTATGAGTATTGTTTTACCGTGAAGATGGCCTTCTTTTCAAGCTTGTGAATTTTCAGAGAAAACACAAGTTTAGTTTGCAAGTCTTGAATTTTGTGTTTGTTGGAAAGAGATAATATAATTCACCACAAATTCGCTTAAACCATCCCATTGGCAGGAGCCCTGATGTTGGAAAAGTTGTGCACCTACCGCATCACAGGTGACAATTTTTCTGACAGCTGTCTTTTCAACTTTTCACGTCGCAGTCTTACAAGGACTAGATCCCGTACAAACTTATTGTGAGTTCTTGAAAAGGCTTGCTAACTGACTTCCATTTTTGGATGAATGAATTTAATATGGTGTTTGTCATGCTAAAAATATCAAACATAAAGAGTTATTACCCGTCGGACAAACACCTTGCATTTTGATTGGTGTAGTACGTTGACGCCTCACCAACCTCTTACGTGACAACTTTACAGCTGTAACCAATTATGTATCTGATGGAGGAAACTCTCTGTGGGACTAGGTCCCTACATTTATGAGATACTAAAACATACAACCTCGTACGCTCTTCTTATTGGTGTAGGACACTGCACTTTTCACTTACCACCTAACATGACAGCTTTTACGGTTGTACCCCATTCGTATCTGGATGAGAGCACTCTGCCAGGGACCAGGTCCCCGCATTTGTGAGGATTATCAAAACACCTAGAATATAACAGTATGTATAGTAGATGTCGAACCCCCTTTGGCTAGCTATTTCTACACATTTTGAAGCTCTTATTGAAAATTCTGGCTCCGCCCCTGGTTTTAGGGGCAACTATCTTTCATCATGCTAGTATATGCATTAAAACCCACAACATTACTAATACCATGGATTCCATGTATTAGTTATATATACCTTAATTCCAAATAGAACTAATACGTCATTAGTTATACATAGGTTGAAAAAGTGTACCAAGCAAGGTACTAGTAATACACAAAGCTAATGCATGCATTATTTTTCTAATGCGCTCTACCAAACGACCCCTAAGAGAACAAACCAGGACTATGTAAAAGGTAAGATTGTATTTTTCCCTCAGCAAGGAAACATCTAATTTTTCTTTTTAAACTATTAAATTAGTGAAAACAAAAGTAGTGTGTACGTCATAGTGATATCTAAGAGAATATTGAAAAATGATGTGGGAAGACAGGTTAACATAACAATATGGCTCCAATGACCATAATTTATTGTTCAAGAAACAAATTTGTTATGGCTCCAATGACCATAATTTATTGTTCAAGAAACAAAAAAATGTTAGACATCTAAGGAATTATAGGCGAGTTTATAGCTAAACCAACAATATGGCTCCAATGATCATAATTTATTGTTCAAGATACAAAAAAAATATTAGACATCTAAGGAAGGATGAGCCTATAGGCAAGTTTATAACTAAACCACCAATATTTTAGTTCAACAATAGTTTATAAGTCATAAGTTTGCTTCAACCTGAGAATATTGAAATCATCCTATTGGCTAGAGTCGTGCTGCTGGAAAAGTTGTGCACCTACCAGATCAGAGGTGACAACTTTTCTGACAATTGTCTTTTAAGCTTTTTATGTCGCAGTCTTGCGTAAAACCTGGTCCTTTAAAAACTTCTTTGTGATTTCTTGAAAAGGTTTGCTGGCTGACTTCCTTCTTTGGATGAATGAATTTAGTATGGTGTTTGTCATGCTAAAAATATCAAACATAAAGAGATATTACCCGTTGGACAAACACCCTTCTCCATTTTGATTGGTATAGTATACTAACGCCTGACCAACCTCTGACATGAAAACTTTACACCTTTAACCAATTATGTATCTGATGGAGGAAACTATGCCTGGGACCTGGTCCCTACATTTATGAGATACTAAAACATAAAATCTCGTCCGTCTTCTTATTGGTGTAGGACACTGCACTTTTCACCTACCACCTGACATGACATCTCTTACGGTTGTACCCTATGTGTATCTGGACGAGAGCACTCTGCCAGGGACCAGGTCCCCGCAGTTGTGAGGATCATCAAAACACCTAGAAAATAATAGTATGTATAGTAGATATCGACCCCCCTACAACTATCTATTTCTACACATTTTGAACTCCCTTATTGAAAATCCTAGCTCCGCCTCTGGTTTGAAGGGCAACTGTCTTTTATTATGCTAATATATGCATTAAAACCCACAACATTACTAATAACATGGATTTTCATGAATTAGTTATACATACCTGAATTTAAAAAATAACTAATGCTTCATTAGTTATACATAGGTTGAAAAAGTGTACCAAACAAGGTACTAGTAATACACAAAGTTAATGCATGCATTATTTTTTCTAATCCACTCTACCAAACAACCCCTAAGAGAACAAACCAGGATTATGTAAAAGCTATGAATGTATTTTTCCCTCTGCAAGGAAACATCTATTTTTTCTTTTTAAACTATTAAATTAGTGAAAACAAAAGGAGTGTGTACTTCGTAGTGATATCCGTCACGACAACATTTAAAGGTGACCTTTGGGTTCTTAAGTAGGGGGGCAAGGAGGAGCACGTAGGAATGCCGACCACTACATAAGCCACTAGTGGCTGAGAAAAAGCGATCAACACCTTGTATAGGTTGGGCTAAGAGATTATTGAAAAATGATGTGTGAAGACAGGTTAACATAACAATATGGCTCCAAAGATCATAATTTATTGTTCAAGACACAAAAAAAAATGTATTGCACATCTAAGGAAGGATGAGCATATAGATAAATTTATAGATAAAGAACCAATGGAATAGTTGAACAATAGTTTATAAGTCATAATTTTGCATCAACCTGAGATATGGAGATAAGCCTTTAGGAACTAACATGGAAAAGAAACTGGGTCTCATGATATAGCAAAAGCACAGGAAAAGGTGCACATTCATACAGAATAAAAAAAGAATCAATAAAACAAACCACGACTCTACTTCATGTCATCACGCATGAGATACACATCTTCCACACGACTATATGGTAAAAATATCTGAAAAGAAATATTTAGTAGTTGTTTTTCAATAACATATTAAAAACAAACAACAAAAGTGAATCATTTAGAAAATATAAGCATTTCATATTCCATGCCAAATAGGTTGGAAAGAACAAGCTATGTATAGTGTGGTTGTGGCGTCACATTTACATGTCATGATGGAGCTATATGTGCATCACCCAATTGAAAAGTTTTTCAGCACCTAACTGAAAAGCAATCACTACTTTAATCACTCAACGAAGACAGAAGTACATGTATGCATGTTATAAAAATTTAGTTGAGTTTAGAGATACAAGGCACAAGATTTGACTTGTTGAGGCTTTCATATTCTATGCGCGTAGATAGCTATCTATGCAAAAGATAAAATTTCAAACCGAAAAATAGAACATGTGAAAAGAAAACAATATCTTGGTAATGCATGTACATACTTCTTCAACTTCCTTCTCTGTAGCTTGTTTGTTCAGTGACCCAACAATTAACTTGTATCAATTGCACCTATCAATGGGGAAGAACAAAAAATGAGTAACAAACTAACAAGCATAAAGTCCCTTTCAACCAAGTCACACAAAGTACTATCTGAACTAAAATGCTGAGGTACTTGGTAGAAGAGTGTAAAAATTACCAAGGCATTCATGTCCACCATCTGCATACCTTACTTGAATAGGACCAATTCCACCTGGTTAAATACACAGCTCAATTAAGGACTAAAAAATGAGCCAGACAATTTTCCAGTATCTCAGCACTAGAATTTAACCCAGGCAAACTGTATTGATTGTGCAATGCTCTTATAGCACCATACCTAAAAAAAACATTATCCTGCAGAAGTCAAGTTTATATCCTGATATTATCAGATTCCACAAAGCTTCACCAGCAAGTACACACCTGCAAAAAAGAGTACAACATTCAGCAGCATTACATCAGCAAGCAAACAGAATGAACTTTAAGGGATAGCAAAGGGGTAATAAGTCATGAATGAGAAGTCCACGACAACAAATCATATCTTTTTTCTGATACATAAAAGTAATATTATAGTTTTAAAGCCCACAAATAGTCGCATGAATGCACGTATGATACTCATTCATTCCATCAACAGTGAAGCATACACGCTGCTTGTTTAAGTAAGCCAAGCGCACCACCCAAATAGGTAGGAATCTCTAATCGCAGACATGAGATCCAACCAAGGTCACCTAATTCGTTAACCCCCATATAACACCATCTGAAGGCCCATTGGCTTTACAATGTTTGACTATTCAAATAAAAAATTACAATAGTTATCAGCCTCTTCGTCTCAACTTCTCTTCAGTCACTGATGACTGGACTGGGTCACTGAACTTAGACTTCTCACAATGCCATTTTAGACATTTGAATTATAATTAAGTAACGGTTCGGGAGAGCCTTAGGTTGAAGATAAATGGAACTAAATCAAAGAACTGAGGGAACAATATACTACAAATGTATCATCGATCCCAACATTCTTTTTCATTCAGTTAATTAATCACACTAAGACTAAACTGTAGAAGAGGAGAAGCATGCATGCATTACCCTCCCCAAACATTTCAGAAGTTAATGTAACCAAATACATTCTGTAGAAAGTGCGCAACGAGTACTATTGATTAACTACATCATAGAAGATTGTAATTTCCTTTGTATCTCAGAACATGCACTTCATAAAATCATAAGATAAAAGTAAAAAATAAGATCACTTAAAGTTGCAACAAAAAAAAACAAGTGTCATCTCAAAAACAAAATTAATAACTAAGGTGGAGAAACGAGGAAATCTTGCAACTGAAGATAGAAATATTTTTTTAGAAAGTTCACATAGCACAAAACTAGTAAATCAAAATACTCTAAGTGGGTGCTCTTCAACTTAATCAGACAACACGACTGGGGCTTAACCATACACCACCTTTCATGTACGTAAAGCAATCAAAGATTGCATGAATCAGGACAAGGTATGTAACTTATCACCGAAAACATTCAATCAAACATCATTATAGCCTGATGATGATCAATTAAAAAACACCTATAAAGAAGTGAATGAAGGCCAGAAATGGGGAACTGCATCAAAGCCCAAGAAGCAGAAAATGGAAATAACTTAAAGATGCAAAGCACAAAACAGACACCAAAATAAGAACCCAGTCACTGAAAATCAGTAACCTGACTCACTAAAGAATTAACTTATCAGCACCACTTCAACTGTAATATGTTTAGAATAAAAAAAATTATGCTTCCCTGATTTTAGCCTAGTGACAGGCATCCGACATCTTTCGTATTAGTATTACACATTTTCTAATACAGTTTCTACAGACCCTAGAAACTTTAGTGGTGAAACTGTTTACGTCCATAAAGTGTTGAACAACCATGTCATTCATGCAACTGCTCTGTCAAATTGTAACTCTAGCAACCTGTTGTGGCATAATGATGACATAAGAATAATCAAAATATAGAAATTCTCAAGGTCCAAATCATACACTCACTACCTACCATGCGTATAAAGAAGGACCTTATTATGACGGTCCCCTACAGACAAAAATAATATGTTGTTTGATAGATCTCAATAGATTGATGAGCAAAATAATAGTTGTTTGGTGGGATGCATATGAAGCTCAACAAAGCTCAATAAACACACCTGCTATGCACCCCATGGGTTTTGGTAATAGAAAAGCATCAAACGGACTCACAATTAATATACACAATTGACAGGAGGCTCTTCTCAAGATGTTTTGATGATTCCTCACAAGTACAGGGACCCGGTCCTCTGCAGAGTATGAAACTAGTCCAGTTGTGAAAAGTACGATATAGTTGTAAAACTAGTCTGCGTCAGAGAGGTTGGTGAGGAGAAGTGTACTTCGCCAATTAGAAGTGACTAGGTTGTTTTGTTTGATGGACAACAAATCTTTATGATATATATCTAAGAAAATATAAGACATTACTTATTCATTCAAAAAGAAAAAGATACCAGCAAGCATCAAAACAACAAGATTTTGATTCAAGGGCTTTCAATTCTTCTTGTTATTTGATGTTTTCATATTTGCTTCTAATTGTTCTTAAATTGTAGGATTCATTTCGAAGTTGATAGAAACATATCAAGCCTTGGGTGTTTAATTGTAAGGGCTTAGTTACGGGTAACTTAGGTTCTTACTGAGCAGTGTTGTATCTGCTTGTGCTCAGCTAAGTAATAGGGTGTATTGCTTAGTGAAGAGGCTAAAGGGCTAGTGTCTTGTTTTGTAACCGACTTTTACTTTTGCTTGTGAGAACATTAGTGAAAGTGGTTGTTGAAAAGTCCATTTGAGAAGAGGTCATGATTTTACTCCCTTGAGCAAGGAGGTTTTCACGTAAAAGTGATTGTCTCTCTTACTTTCTGTCTTTGTAGTTTATTTACTCTTTGATAGTATTAAGGGGTCCATGTCCCAGCTAATATTAGTGTACGTATACATTTCAACAAGTGGTATCAAAGCTTGACTTTTCATTTTGGCTAACACCAAGAAAAGAATTATGGGATGTTATCTTGGATGGTCCGGTCCTTATGTTCTGATGAAGGAGGTGAAGGATGGAAGTCTCACCACTTTCATGGTTAAGACAAGAAAGGAGTTTACTGAGATTGATAGGAAAAAATATGAATAGAACTACAAGGAAAAAAAATCCTAGTTTCTGGTATTGGTGCTGATGATTATAACAGAATCACAGCTTGTGAATCGGCAAAATAAAGTTGGTCAAACTGCTCATGAAAGAACCAAGAAGGTGAAAGAATCAAAGGTGGACATACTTACTACTCAATATGAAAACTTCATGATGAAGGATGGTGAAACTACATTTGAAATGAACTCTCATATCACTGCCATCACAAATGAGCTCAGGGGTCTAGGAGAACCTATCTCAAGATTCTTCAAAAAATTTTGGTAAAGCAAGGTGGATTCAATTACTGAGGAAAAAAATCTAATGACCTTGCCTATGTTAGAGCTTATAGGAAATCTGCAGACCTATGAGTTGAATAGGAAGCAAGGAGCAACCGGGAAGGAGTCAAAGAAAGAAAATAATATTGCTTTGAAATCTTCACAAAGCGAGATGACTTAAGAAGAAGCTGAGGTGGCATACATGACAAAGAGGTTCCAAAAGATTATCAAAAAACATGGTGGATTCCAAAAGAAAGGAACAATCTGCTAACTAATGACTTGTGTCTCAAATGTGGTAAGCCAGGTCACTTTATGAGAGATTGTCCAAGTCAAAAACAAGAATCTCATAAAGTGATATATCGTAAGAAGAGCCTGGTCCCAAAAAAATTTGAAGGATAGCACATGCCGATCAGATGGTAAAAAGAGCTTTTGCTGTATGGGGTGATGATTCTAGTGAGTCTGGGAAAGAAGATGAGGAGCAGGAAGATGTTTATATGATTGCCATTGAAGATGATGAAAGCACATTCAGTTCAATTTTTAATTAATGGCAAGATTAGATGACGAGGACAATGCACCTGGTAAATCTCTTCGAATTAAAAGATGATCTGGGAAATATTTCTACTAAAAGTCTGAGGAAACTTGTTGCTTTACTAATTGATTCTGTAAATAAGCGGTCTACTGAAAACTTAATGCTGACTAAAAAATTAAGTTTATTTGAAAATGAAAATGCAGCTTTTCTAACACAGATTTTGAAATGAGGAAAAGAATAGGGACACTCGAGTATAACAACAATGTTAATGAAGAATAACCTATTACCTCTAACATGATAAAACAAAACTTAGCATTTATGATGAAGAATTGGCTGATAAGCTTAAATCTCTGAATCTTAGTGAGCTGCTTGTCTTGAAACAAATTCTCTGCTAAGGGAATATCTTAAGAAAATCAAAGAAGAGTTAAGTCACTCCCTAAAATGGACTGACTCTTCCAAGATTCTTTCTAACTCTATCAGCAATGTTTCAATGGGAAAAGAGGTATAGGAAGAAAAAGAATAGAACCACCATATAATCCTCATAGTAAATATTTGTCTGTGGCTGATAATTTCTCATGTACTCATTGTGGAAGAAATGGATATGTAACATAAAGGTATGATAAATTAAAGGATGCTAAGGAGAGGTATGTGAAGTTTGTGAAATCAGAAAGTCAAACTAACAGTAACTAAATCAACAATGTACATTATATGGAAGGCCTCACGTACAATCTTCTGAGTATATCTCGATGTGTGACAGAGGAAATGAAGTCAAATTCATGGCAAATAAGTGTTTGGTTACCAACTTTATAACCGGGAAGGGGGTGATGTCTACTACAAGAGTAAAAAATATGCACATAGTAGACCTAGATTCCATTGAAGGAGATGATATCTCGTGTCTAAGCGCTCAAATTGATGAATCCCAGTTATTGCACAGACGTCTTGGTCATGTAAGTGCTACTCTTTTAAACAAAATTGTTGTAGGAGACTTGGTCCGCAGACTTCCCAAGGTAAAGTTTACAAATGATAAAGTTTGTGATGCGTGTACGAAGGGGAAACAAATAAAGTCCTCATTCAAGGCCAAGAAAGGAGTCAGTACATCAAGACCCCTTGAACTGCTTCACATGGACTTGTGTGGACCAATAAGAGTGTTAAGCAGAGGAGGCAAGAAATTTATTCTTATTATTGTTGATGATTTTTCCAGGCATACATGGCTAATGTTTCTGACAACAAAGAATCAGAAAGTTGGACAATTGATTGTGTTGTTCAAGGCCATTCAATCAAAGTTGAATTGCATGATTGGAAGCATCAAATCTAATCATGGCACAGAATTCAGAAACTCTAAGATTGAAATCTACTGCAGTGAACATGGAATAAATCACAACTTCTCAACACCTAGAACTCCCTAGAAAAATGGAGTGTTAGAAAGGAAGAACCGGACGTTGGTAGAAATTGCAAGAACTATGTTGACTGACTCTCAACTCGACATGAGTTTCTGGGCTGAAGCAGTTAACACTGCTTGTTACATGACAAACAAATGACTCATTAGGTCTTTAATCGAGAAGACTCCTTATTAGTTGTTAAATGATAAGAAACCTTCGATATCTCATCTCAAGCCATTTGGTTGCAAATGTTTTGTTCTGGACAATGGGAAGAATGATCTTGGAAAGTTTGATGCCAGAAGTGATGAAGGTGTTTTGTGGGATATTCCTCTACCAGCAAGGCATATCGAGTCTTTAATAAAAGAATAAACTGTGTGGAGGAAAGCGTTCATGTAAAATTTGATGAGTTAAGAACAAAGAATGACAATGAGGATGATCATGAAGTGGAAGAACTGACTGAAGATAAAGAATCACACAAAAAGTAGAAGAAACTCATGTTAAATCGACTGAAGGACCTGGTCCTCTTGTCACGACCCAACCCGATGGGCCGTGACTAGTGCCCGTTTTGGACACTCACATACAAACCTGTTAAATATAACCAACTGAAACTAAGACAATATGGAATTTAATCAAATCAAGCCAACCCCAATGCCATATATATATAAAGTGGATCTGTCTCATAAGGAGTCATAACCATTCAACCGTAACAACATACGCGAGCCGACAAGGCCACCACTATCCAAAGCATAATAGCATACACAAGCCGACAAGGCTGCCACTACACAATACATAGTGATGTACGCAGCCGACAAGGCTGCCCCTGTACAAGCGGACATCCCAAACAAACCATGTCCATACCATTATCCAAAACATATATATGCAACCCACATAATGTCTACATACCTCTAAGAGTACAGTAGTGAAACTCGATGGGACAGGGCCCCGCCGTACCCATAGACAAGCAAAAGACTACACAGAAAGTTATGTACCAAACCGACTGGGCTCCGGAACAGTGGAGCTCTCCCAATCAGCAGAGTAGATATCCTAGGCGGGAGGATCACCGAACTGTGCGTCTACACCTGCGGGCATGAAACGCAGCCCCCCGAGGAAAAGGGGTCAGTACGGACAATGTACTTAGTATGTAAAGCATAAGGTAAAGATGACAGGATACCAACATGATAAGTCGAAACAAGATATGAATACACATGTACCTTTTAAGTGAAAATCATGCATCCTTTAACATATAAGGTGCCCAGCTTTCCTAATAAGGAACTCGGCAAAATAATCATCATATATATACATCATACGTACCTGGCCCTCTAGTGAGGGACTCGGTGAAATAGTCATCACATCATCTCCGTCATCATCATCATCATCATAACCATCCTCATCACCAATCATATATATAATATACATACTCGGCCCTCTAGTGAGGGACTCGGTGACATATGCAAGAAACTCCGCACGAACATTACCCGACCCGGGACTCGGTGAAATGATAAATGACTTTGCACGAGCAGAATATTATGAGCAACCATATGCAAATAAAATCATTTCTTATAACTCAATAGAACAATCAACGTGAACCAGCAAGGAGTATTACCAAAGATTAACGTTTTATCAAGATTATGAACCTTTAATACGATATGGAAACGTAAAATCTCAATGACTCTAAGAAGCACTACCATAGATATGAGAAATCACCATAGCCTTAGACATAGCCGATATATAGAGGAATAGTTGTGGAAGCAAGAATATACGTCACCTAGACGCTCTAGAAGTAAGTATCAAACCTGTCCGTCATTCGCTCATTTTTAAAAGTTATGCCAAACAAAGAAAGAAAGGATAGCGTTACATACCGTATAGTCGAGCCGCACGTCCAATATTTACTGCTCATGCTATTAATCTATAACAAGCAACAATCGTGCCACAATTATATAGACGTCGCGCTTTACTACCTATTGTAAGCTAGCTAATAATCCAACAAAAATTCGGCATTACTTCCCCTATTTCCCTTACTTCGTCCCAATCCAACAACAACCCAAATTATCCACAACAACACCAATAACACATATAACCCAATGAATCATATTAAATAGCCCCCCCAAAAACAGTTCCGTCTCGGCAACCTTAGTAACGAAACAACGACACACGGAGCGATAACTCATTTTATAATTCGCAACACATCTACCTTATCGTATTCATCCTTTGGAGTATATACCCATAATCACATTAACATATAACTAACGCCAAAACATAATTTCCCGCATTCACGCCCCCTTCTTAACATTAATGGCTAATTAACAATGGCATTCTAATGAATTAACACACCAAGCAAAGAGATTACTAACCAAATTCTTTTGTAGCTGCTGGCCGAGAGTTGCATGGTTGGTTTTCTCCATTTCCATGGCTGCCTAAGCTAAGTGGTGAGGAAGATGATATGTTTTCAATGCATTTCACCACCTCATTCATAATATGAAGTGGAGGCAGCCCCCCTCTTCACGTGCCCCACTAAAGGCCAGCTCCCTATCTGATTTCTTTTAATTTGCCTTGAGTGGTAGGGACCACTTGATTAATTTAATCCTAATCAGCCACTAATTAATCCCTCACTTAATGTTAATGATACTTACATTAGCCAAATCATACTTAATATCACATTTGGAATTAACATCCTTGCCAAATATTTCTTTAATCACTTGGAACTTAAAATAAAATCTCATTCCCCGAACTTACATCTACTAGTTCATGACGCGTACTACGTATAAAAATACGAGGCGTAACATCTTTTCCCCCTTAGGAACATTCGTCCTCGAATGTTAAGTTAGCATCTTACAATAAAAAAAATCCAGCGAGGTCTCTCTAACAGTTATACCTATCAACCTGCATTCCGTAACTTACAGATGCCTCACAGAGTCACAACTTTACTACATAATCTCGTTTATCAATCAATATAGTCAAGCTAGGAATTGAATTACCTGCAGGTACGGGGAACAAGTAAGGATACTTATTCTTCATTTTCGCTTCCCAAGTCATCTCCTCCCTATTATTATTTCGCCATAACACTTTGACGGAAGCCACATTTTTAGTACGTAAACTTCTAACTTGGCAATCAAGTATAGTTACGGGTTTCTCCTCATATGACAACTCCTGTGTTACCTGAACATCATCTACAGGGAATACTCTAGAAGGATCACCAATATATTTATGTAGCATTGATACATGGAAGACTGGATGTACCACCTCCAAATCAGATGGTAGATCCAACTCATAGTCAACATTGCCTATCCTACGAATAATCTGATAAGGCCCAATATATCTCGGATTGAGCTTCCCCTTCCTGCCGAATCTCATCACACCCTTCATGGGTGATACCTTCAGGAATACCCAGTCACCAATCTGAAACTCCAAATCTCGACGCCGATTATCTGCATATGACTTCTGTCGACTCTGGGCTGCTAATAATCTTTCCTGAATAAGCTTCACCTTGTCAACAGCTTGCTGAATCTTATCCGGGCCTATTAACTTAGTCTCGCCAACATCGAACCAACCAATAAGTGACTGCACTTCCTCCCATATAAGGCCTCGTACGGTGCCATCTGGATACTAGAATGGTAGCTATTATTATAGGGAAACTCAATGAGCGGCAAAAGGTCATCCCAGCTACCTTTGAAGTCAATAATACAGGCCCGCAACATATCTTCTAATGTTTGAGTAGTACGCTCAGCCTGCCCATCAGTCTGAGGGTGAAATGTTGTGCTAAGGTTCACCTGTGTCCCCAATCCCTTCTGAAATGATCTCCAAAAGTTGGCTGTAAATTGAGCTCCTCTGTCTGATATATTGGACGTGGGAACCCCATGAAGTCTCACTATCTCCCTGACATATAACCTCGCATAATCTTCAGCCAAATAAGTAGTCCTGACTGGAAGAAAATGGACCGATTTCGTCAGCCTATCTACAATAACCCATATAGAGTCATACTTCCGTTGAGTGCGAGGTAAGCCTGTAATGAAGTCCATATTAATCATCTCCCATTTCCAAGTCGGGATCTCTATCTCCTGTAATAATCCTCCAGGCTTTTGATGTTCGATTTTGACTTGTTGACAATTTGGGCACTGAGCACCAAACTCCGCTATGTCCTTTTTCATGCCATCCCACCAGTATATGCATCTGAGGTGATGATACATTTTCGTTGACCCTGGGTGAATAGAATAACAGGCAGAGTGTGCCTCTCCCACAACCTGCCGTCGTAGCCCCGCAATATCGGGTACACACAATCTGCCTTCATATCGTAACACTCCGTCAGGTGTAACCTTAAATGGGGTCTTTTCCTTTTGAAGAGCTGCATCTCTATATTGTGCCAGAATAGGGTCCTCGTACTGGTGTCTCTTTACCTCATCTATGATTGAGGACTCAGCAACCTCTCGAATAGAAACTCCACTATCTTCTAAATTAGCCAGACGGACTCCAAGGCTGGATAGCCGCTGAATCTCCCGAACCATCTCCCTCCTTTCTGGTTGTACATCTGTCAAGCTACCCATGAAATTATGGCTAAGAGCATCTGCTACAACATTTGCTTTCCCTGGATGATATGAAATATCAACATCATAATCCTTTAGCAACTCTAACCACCGCCGCTGTCGTAAGTTCAACTCCTTATGTTTAAAGATATATTGGAGACTCTTATGATATGTATAGATGTCCACATGGACACCATATAAATAATGCCTCCATATCTTCAAGGCATGAACCACGACTGCTAACTCCAGATCGTGAGCAGGATAATTCTTTTCATGCTTCCTAAGCTGTTGGGAGGCATAGGCTATAACTTTGTCATGCTGCATCAATACACATCCTAGCCCAACACCCGAAGCATCACAATAAATGACATAGCCTTCTGGTCCCTCCGGAAGAGTTAGGACTGGAGCTGTAGTCAATTTGTCTTTCAATGGTTGGAAGCTTCGCTCACAAGCATCAGTCAATTGGAACTTGGCTGCCTTTTGAGTTAGCCTTGTCAAAGGCGTTGAAATTGAGGCAAACTTTTCTACGAATCTCCTGTAATATCCTGCTAACCCCAGAAAGCTGCGTACCTTAATAGGTGTCGTAGGTATGGGCCAAATCTTTACCGCCTCAATCTTCTGCGTGTCTACCCGAATACCATCAGCTCCAATAATATACCCCAAGAATGCCACTGAAGTCAACCAGAACTCGAACTTGGAGAACTTAGCGTACAACTTCTGGTGCTGAAGCACCCTAAGTACCATCCTTAAATGGCCTCCATGCTCCTCTTCTGAACGTGAATAGACCAGAATATCGTTTATAAATACAATAACAAACATATCAAGGAATGGTTTAAACACTCGATTCATTAAATCCATAAACACCGCTGGAGCATTAGTCAGCCCAAAAGACAACACTCTAAACTCATAAAGCCCGTATTGGGTCTGGAATGCCGTCTTTGGAATATATGCCTCCCTTACCCGCACCTGATAATAACCTGACCGCAAGTCTATCTTTGAAAAACACTTAGCACCCTGCAACTGGTCAAATAGATCGTCAATCCTTGGGAGGGGATACCTGTTCTTTACTGTTACTTTGTTCAGCTTCCTATAATCAATACACATCCGCAGCGACCCATCCTTCTTCCTCACAAACAGTACCGGTGCTCCCCAAGGTGACGTACTAGGACTGATGAAGCCCTTTCTAGCAAATCTCTCAATTGCTCTTTCAAATCTTTCAACTCAGCAGGTGCCATTCTATAAGGAGGTATAGATATAGGCTTGGTATCTGGCAGTACATTTATAGTAAACTCTATCTCTCGTTCTGGAGGAAGGCCTGGAAGTTCCTCTGGGAATACATCGGGAAATTCATTAACAACCGGGACTGATTGAAGAGTCAGTGCCTCTGCCTTTATGTCATGCTCCCGAACTAGATGATAAATATAGCCTTTTCTAACCATCTTCCTAGCCTTAAGGTATGAAATAAACTTACCTTTCGGCGATACTGTACTCCCGTCCACTCTATAATCGGTTCCCTTGGAAATTGAAATCGAACTATCTTTCCTCTGCAATCAGCATTAGCATAACAAGCAGCCAACCAATTCATGCCCATGATAATATCAAACTCAATCATATTTAACTCTATTAGATCTGCTACGGTACGAGGTCTATATATAACCACTGAACAATTCTTATATACTCGCGTAGCTATGACAGAATCTCCTATAGGTGTAGCTACCTCAAATGGTTCTATCAACTCAGACTCTATTCCGAACCTACTAGCAACGAAGGGGGATATAAATGATAAGGTGGAACCTGGGTCTATCAATGCATACACACTTCGGGAGAATAGTGATAATATACCTGTGATCACATTAGGTGACGCCTCCTGATACTGCCTACTAGTCAAAGCATATATGCGGTTCGAGGGACCGCTAGAATTGGAAGCTCCACCACGTCCTCTACCACGGCCTGCTGGCGTCTGAATACCCTGCCTCGTAAGGCACATAGCCACAGAAGAAGATGAACCAGCAACGGACCAAGTAGGCTGTGCCATACCACCTGCACTACCTCTAAGGTGACACTCCCTCATAGTATGACCCTGACGGCCGCAAGAAAAACACGCACCTGTAGCCCAACGACATTCCCAGGATGTGACCTACCACAACGAGAACACCGAGGCAAAAGTGGCCTCGACTGGCTCAAACCCCTGCCATCTGTGACCCTGACGCCCTAGAGCTCTGACCAGCTTCCGAATATCCTGTACGGTCGAACACCCTACCCATGGAACGTGGGGGTACACTCTATGCTGGCTGGGAAGAAAATCTAACATGCTGCTGAGACTGCCGCCTCGAAACTCGTCAGGATAACCTGCTGATCTAGCCCTCTTATGGTGGCTTCTGTTATAATCTCTATCTGGCTGACGTCCCCGGTGCCGATCCTCTACCCCCTATGCATATGCCTGCACCCGTGCAATGTCCATACCTGGCTGAAGAGTCACCGCCATACAACCGTTAATCAGATAACGATCCAATCCCATCACATAACGATGTACCCTGTCTTCCATATCAGCCACAATAGTAGGCGCATGCCTAGCCAATGAATCAAACTTGAGGTTATACTCTTGAACCCTCCTACCATTCTACCTCAAACGCAATAATCTATTGACTCTAGCTCGCTCCATCTCTGGAGGCAGGAAGTGGCCCTGGAAAGCCTCAAAAATTCATCCCATACCGCTGGAGGAGCACCCTCACCCCTAGATAACTTCCAAGACTCATGCCAATTAATAGCTATATCCCGCAAACTATACGTAGCCAACTCAAAAGACTCGGTCTCTGAAGCCTTGATTATCCTCAATGTACGCTGCATCTGACGAATAAACTCTTACGGATCATCCTGGGCCTTGGCCCAAAGAACTCTGGAAGGATTACAACTTAAGAAGTCACGAGCCCTTAAGCTATCATATCTGTCCGTATGATCAACTCCTAGTCCATGCCTGCGAGCCTGACCTGCCACTAATCTAGTCAACAACTGAACCGCATCTCTAATGGCCCTATCCTCCGCCCCTGGCTGAGGAGCTGGAGGTTTAGGTGCAAGGGCCTCGGGGGCTGGTGGTGGTGTCCCCCGATTTGGAGCTGCTGCTGCTCTAAGCTCCTCTGACAGTGGTGGTGTAGCAGAGCTCTCCGACTGGAGCACAATACACGGCATAGACTAGGCACGGGCCCTAGTAACTATCCGGGTCTGACTAGTACCTTCTGCTACCGATTTGCCCTTCTAAGCGGCTATCGCTTTCTTTGAAGGCATAGCTGAAAACACACGGATTCGTTAGAGAGGGATTATCCTGTTAATATAGCTCTATCGCACGATCTAGAATAAGAAGAAAGGATGACATCCTAAATGTCCTGTAGCTTCCTGTTTATAGATGTGGTGCACAACACACCGATAAAAGAGACTCTACTAGACACGATCCGTAGACACTTCGTAGGAAGAACCACTCTGATACAAATTTTGTCACGACCCAACCCGGTGGGCCGTGACTAGTGCCCATTTTGGATACTCATATACAAACCTGTTAAGTATAATCAACTGAAACTAAGACAATATGGAATTTAATAAAATCAAGCCAACCCCAACGCCATATATATATAAAGTGGATCTGTCTCATAAGGAGTCATAACCATTCAATCGTAACAACGTACGTGAGCCGAAAAGACCGCCACTATCCAAAGCATAATAGCATACGCAACCCGACAAGGCTGCCACTACACAATACACAATGATGTACGCAGCCGACAAGGCTGCCCCTGTACAACCGGACATCCCAAACAAACTATGTCCAGACCATTATCCAAAACATATATATGCAACCCACATAATGTCTACAAACCTCTAAGAGTATAGTAGTGAAACTCGACGGGATAGGGCCCCGCCGTACCCATAGACAAGCAAAAGACTACACAGAAAGTTATGTACCAAAACGACTGGGCTCCGGCATAGTGGAGCTCTCCCAACCATCAGAGTGGATATCCTATCACCGAACTGTGCGTCTACACCTGCGGGAATGAAACGCAGCCCCCCGAGGAAAGGGGGTCAGTCAGACAATGTACTGAGTATGTAAAGCATAAGGTAAAGATGACAGGATACCAACATGATAAGTCGAAACAAGATATCGCTACACATGTACCTTTTAACTTAAAATCATGCATATCTTTAACATATAAGGTGACCAGCTTCCCTAGTAAGGGACTCGGCAAAATAATCATCATATATATACATCATACGTACCCGACCCTCTAGTGAGGGACTCGGTGAAATAGTCATCACATCATCTCTGTCATCATCATCATCATAACCATCCTCATCACCAATCATATATCTAATATACATACCCGGCCCTCTAGTGAGGGACTCGGTGACATATGCAAGAAACTCCGCACGAACATTACCCGGCCCGGGACTCGGTGAAATGATAAATGACTCTATGCATGAGCAGAATATTATGAGCAACCATATGCAATTAAAATAATTTCTTATAACTCAATAGAACAATCAACGTGAACCAGCAAGGAGTATTACCAAAGATTAACATTTTATCAAGATTATGAACCTTTAATACGATATGGAAACGTAAAATCTCAATGACTCTAAGAAGCACTACCATAGATATGAGAAATCACCATAGCCTTAGACATAGCATGTATATAGATGAATAGTTGTGGAAGCAAGAATATACGTCACCTAGACGCTCTAGAAGTATGTATCAAACTTGTCCGTCATTCGCTCATTTTTAAAAGTTATGCCAAACAAAGAAAGAAAGGATAGCGTTACATACCGTATAGTCGAGCCGCACGTCCAATATTTACTGCTCACGCTATTAATCTATAACAAGCAACAATTGTGCCGCAATTATATAGACGTCGCGCTTTACTACCTATTGTAAGCTAGCTAATAATCTAACGAAAATCCGGCAGCACTTCCCCTATTTTCCTTACTTCATCCCAATCCAACAACAACCCAAATTATCCACAGAAACACCAATAACACATATAACCCAACGAATCATATGAAACAGCCCCCCCAAAACAGTTCCGTCTCGGCAACCCTAGTAACTAAACAATGACACACGGAGTGATAAATCGTTTATAATTCGCAACACATCTACCTTATCGTATTCATCCTTTGGAGTATATACCCATAATCACATTAACATATACCTAACGCCAAAACAGAATTTCCCGCATTTTGCTTTAATCAAAACAGCCCAAACACTAACACGACACCACTAATAATCCGATTATGGTTTCCGTTCATACATAGCACATTCAATAACTAAAATAAATTTCCTAAGCTACTGTTCACGCCCCTTTCTTAACATTAATGACTAATTAACAATGGCATTCTAAGGAATTGACACACCAAGCCAAGGGATTACTAATTAAATTTTTTTGTAGTTGGTGGTCGAGAGTTGCATGGTTGGTTTTCTACATTTCCATGGCTTCCTAAGCTAAGTGGTGAGGAAGTTGATATGTTTGAAATGCATTTAACCACCTCATTCATAATATGAAGTGGAGGCAGCCCCTCTCTACACGTTCCCCACTAAGGGATAGCTCCCAATCTGATTTCTTTTAATTTGCCTTGTGTGGTGGGGCCCACTTGATTAATTTAATCCTAATCAGCCACTAATTAATCCCTCACTTAATGTTAATGTCACTTACGTTAGCCAAATCATACTTAATATCACATTTGGAATTAACATCCTTGCCTAATATTTCTTTTATCACTTGGAACTTAAAATAAAATCTTATTCCCCGAACTTACATCTACTAGTTCATGATGCGCACTACGTATAAAAATACGAGGCATAACACCTCTGAACATCCATGCAAACATTGGGTCTCATGATTCAAATAACAGTGAAGAAAATTCCAATGCTGATAGAGAAGAAGAGATTACTAGAAAGTATGGGTGGAAACATCAATCTTCACATCCACTAGACAATCTAATTTCTCCCTTGGAGTCTGAATTCAAACTGGGTCAAAGGCACGTAATCTGGTGGCATTTTCAACATTCATAACTCAGATTGAACCAAAGAGTATCAAAGAAGCTTTAAAGGATCCCAACTGGGTAATGTCTATGCAAGAGGAGCTTCAACAATTTGAACGAAGTAAAGTTTGGCACCTGGTCCCCAGAATAATTGACAGAACAATTATAGGAACTCATTGGGTATTTAGAAACAAACTGAATGAAAATGGAATCATTGTCAGAATTAAATCAAGATTAGTAGAAGGTTATAATCAAGAGGAAAGAATTGATTATGAAGAAACATTTGCACATGTTGCTCGAATAGAGGCCATCAGAATTCTAACTGTTGTTGCTGTACACAAGGAGTTCAAATTATTACAGATGGATGTGAAGAGTTCTTTTCTCAATGAAACCTGAAGGGAGGATGTCCTTCTCGTATTTATTTCCTATATATACAAGAGAAGAGCTTGAGAAAATAAACTTATACAACCCAACTCTATGGCATGACACTAGAGTAATGAAGAAAGTGAAACTTTTATCGCCTTCTAGCCTCTCGCTCATGGATGTGTTGTGACTCACACCAATGAACAATACTCTACTTGACTTAGCTTGTGAGACTTTAGAGCCTAAACTATTTCCTAAAACCATATGCTCTAATACAAGGTTTGTTACGACCCGCAAGTATGCCTTAGAAG
This sequence comes from Solanum chilense, assembly GCA_032847665.1. Classification (NCBI taxonomy): domain Eukaryota; kingdom Viridiplantae; phylum Streptophyta; class Magnoliopsida; order Solanales; family Solanaceae; genus Solanum; species Solanum chilense. The sequence continues at coordinate 1,199,309 of JAPDHL010001909.1, read as the reverse complement.
TTAGGGCAACCCTTAGGTCGGAACATGGCGTACTTGACCTTTCGAAGGTCTTGTACTATCCTCTTAGCTATCATTCATTACATAATACATGAAAATTAGTGTGGAATTTAAAACTTTTCACGATAAATAACAATAAGTATAACATCTTTTATAAATACTAAAGGATAGTCTCATTGTCATAAGACAACTTAAAGACACAACATAAATATCTTAGGGACACAACCCTTTACATTGAAGAAAATACATAATAAGTCCAAAACAAAAAACTAGAGAAATAAAGACTATGCCCTCGGATATATGAGGACATGCTTAGTCTTGAGAGAGTCGATTCTCAAACTTGCCTTCTAACCTTCAACTTACTTCCAACATATGCTTATAGAGTATAGAAAAATATGGGGTTAGTACAAACATTGTACTAAGTATGGCATATGAATAATCATGCAAAAGGGGATATTCTAGTTGAAAAGTACAAGCCAAGCTATTTCGGTAAAACCTTCATGAATCAAGTTACAAGACATCATTTAAATCCATCCTTTAGCATATTAAGCAAGACATCCATTTTTCTTAACATAAGATAATACTTACAGTAAACCCACTTAAAAGTAACTCTTCCTATCCTAAGTTATCCTAAGACTAACTTAGGTAAGACATGAAGAGATCTCCCATACAATCTCTTCACTACACACCCAAGTGACCCTTATGACTACCAAGGACAAGCACACTTCATTTCATTTAACAAGTCAACAATAAATACCAAAGACACTAGAAACATACTTGCATGAAGGACATCACATAAGTTCCCTTCTCTAATGGAACTTGTAAGTTACATTAAGTGCAATGTGAAAGTAGCATCCCATACTATTACTCTCACTTAATGCTCCTTGAGGATTCCCTTAGATCAAGCACACCACAATCATCATTCATAACATCATCATATACGACACAACTTCAACATGCTTCTTTAACATAAGACTTAACATTTACACCATATCATGACCTATTCATACATTTACATATAAGGACACCAAGAATCCCTCAAAATGCCTACTTGTGCAATGGATAGATAGTGTCCTATTCCACCACCTACCCTAAGTATTACACCCTTAAGAAGACTTAGGTCATTTACATTCATTTTTGGGGGATAGCTTTTACCGACATAGACCATGAGAGATAGACATGGAATCCATGTATTAAGCCCTACCGGATGAGGGCTCCCTACTTATCTAAGTTAGGGTCATAATTTAGCCTTTACATGGAAATCCCAGTAGTTATACCTACGTGGGTTCATAATTAAGGGATAAAGAGATTGTTACTAAGTGACTCATTTTCTACTAAGGAGGAGTACTCATCTCAAGAGGTACTTTTGGATGCGACATCTCTACTCACGAAGTGTACCCACCTCTCTTTCAATCCTGTCGGTGATAAGTATAACTCCCCCACAGAGTCTTAAATATTCATAAACTATAGGTTAACAGATATCTATATAGTACGAAATCTCAACTGATGAAGTGTACTTATCCCTAAAGGTTACTTTTGAATACCATATCTCACTCACGAAGGGCATCAACCTCCAATCTATCTAGGAAACCTCATTGGGGATAGTGAGGTTGCTACTAAAATCTTCATCTGAACTCACGAAGAGTGTTCACCCCAAAATCCCTCTTTTCATACTATAGGAATAGTAAGGATGGTCTAGACACTTTATCTCCACTCACGAAGAGTGCCTACCCTACAATCCCCCATTTCATTCGTAAGTTCACCTCATACATTCAAAGTGTGTGTGTGAGTACATGTGAGCACACTTTTAACATAATAACATTTGATCACATCATTGACTTCTAGACATGTTCATACCCATATTTAACATCATTAGCACACATCATCCTTCACATGTCGTATACATACTTCATTTAGACATAAACTCTTCAAGATACTCATTCTAACCTTCTAATACACATCATGCATATGCATATCAAAATCATCGTTTGACTTCACATATCATGCCTTCAAGGCAATTCTCCCAATACATACATAACTTCATATGCTTCAAGTAAACACCGCTACCAAAGGTGGACCATACCACTCAAGATTTACGTCGATATAACTTAACCAAGATAGAACAACTTACTATTCTCCAAGACTTTACCACATTTTCTCAATATTTCACCAAAAACATCATAATAAGGCAGTAGCTTATCGCAACATAATGTAGAGAAAACCATAGTTCTAACATTCTCAAACCATGCACATTAAACCCACTTCTTAAGCAAAAAGTTGAGAAATTGCATTGAGCATTGGATCATTGAGTTTTAAACCTAATAATCATCAATTAACATTGAAAAATATCATATTACATTCATTAGAACGTTTCCGTGCAAGACCCATGCTTAGAGTTCAAAATAGAAGAAGTTGGAGTTTGAAAATCCTTTATGAAAAATCTTAAAATGGGCTCCTTGAATGAAAGAAGAGTCAAGGATGAACTACCATACATTAAAATGAAGAAACCCACGAGATTTCATGAAGAAAACATCCAAACCTTCAACCCTAGCTCAACCTTGAGTTCGAGCTCCAATGGAGTTTGAGAGAGCTTTTGGGAGAGAAGAAATATTGAGAGTTTTGAAATTTTGATTTCTAAATGAGGGCTTGGGGTTTTTGGTTGGGGTAATGGGTGTATAATGACCTAAAATAAGTACATAAAACACTCCCAAAATATTCAAAACACACCTACATTTATTGTAATACTTTATACAAGTCAAATTTCACTTAAAATTTTGGAATTTTTGCCGGGGAAAAAGTCCGTATCGCGGAGCTACTCCCACAAGTTATTGGAAATTTATTTTTGACAGAGACGTGCACAACCTGGCCGCGACGCGCCTTTGTTTCACCAAGGCACAAAATCATGTTGCCTTGGGCAGCTTGCTTGGCTAAAGTTTTGGTCCTCTTTGGGGACCCTTAGGGTGGTCCCCAGGTGAGTCGTATCCAGGCGTTTTGACCATAAACATGTCCCTATAGGTGCTAGGGTTATGGTTACTTATTTTAGACTCCAAAAAAACACACATAAACACATACAACTTACAAGGACACACTAGCATACGCACAAGGCTAGTTTTCGAACATCTTGGTCATTCCTTGACGATTGACTTCCCAACCTCACCAAGTGACTTCTTATTCTAAAATACATCATTTCAACTCATTTTTAACTTATGGAACACATGTGAAGCTCTAGTTTGACATACTTCATTTTTAGAGTCGTAACAACATTGCACTAGACTAACCCAATGGCTATCAAAGATCGGGCAAACCACCCCAACTTCTAACCATTTGATTATCCCTTTTTCACCACCTCTTGAATTTGTGGGTTCAACCTCTTTTGGTGCTTTATGCTAGGTATGAAATCTTCCTTAAGCTGAATTTTGTGTGTGCAGATGGCTGGAGGTATTCCAATTATATTGGTAATAGTCCAACCAATAGATTTTGTAAGCCTTTGAAGCCCTCTAACCACTTTCTGTACCAGTCCTTCATTTAAATTTATATACAATATCACAAGTAAAGTGTTGTTAGTACCAAAAAATACATACCTGAGGTGATTGGGCAACTGTTTCTACTCCAAAACTTGTGGTTCTTCAATGGAGCACTACACCATTTTAGGCCTACGGCCACATCACTAAACTGTAGTCAAAACTAGAAAAAAGTGTGGCCTTTGATACAAGGCTACACTTTTGGACTTTCAGCAACACTTTTAAGGGAGTGGCCTAAAGAAGCGTAACCTTTGACATTCGGCAACACTTTATAAATGTTGCCAAAGTAGCTACACATAAAAAACGTTTCCAAAGAGGTATAAAGGGTACACTTTGTAATGATTCAGTAGCAACACCTTTTGTTTGATTATACTACACTTAAAAGTGTTGCCTTTGCTTTGTTATTGGTTACACCTAAAAAGTGTTGCCTTTTATATCTCATCTAAAACAACACTTATAAGGTGTAACTTTTCTTATTTAAAATATTTAATTTACAATTAGTAAGCCACACATTGGATATCCTTATAGAAACGCTTTTGAAGTGTTGCAATGTTGCGTAGAATTTTTCGTAGCCACAACTTTTTATTTTTAGGAATAATAATTATTATCTGCATATATTTAATAATCACATAATTAAATAGATAGGAGATCTAAAACACAAAATTAGGCAATAAATAAATCAAAACTATAGATTTAAAATCCACATAGTCAAATACACAACTATATGTTCCTACGACATCAGAACCAGAAATTTGAAGGTGAACTAGACGTTTGATTTGAAGAGATAAAACACAACATATCCACATATTAAAATGCACAATGCTACTTGCTTTGTTTTGATTGTGAGATCGTTTTTGCATTGAAAGAGTTGGTTTTGGTTCTTGTGGAATCAAACTAAATGGAAGATGAATTAATATGAATATTTGGTAGGAAGATAATTAGTACAAAATACAAGTCAAAGATTGTATCTTGGTAGGTGAAAGTTAGGCAAACCATAAAATGGTTTGCTGTCTTAACCTTGACAATTTTGACATATAGTGATGTCATGGATGACATCAATAGGATGAATTTATTTCTATAAATAGGTAGCTCTTAATTCATTTTCAAATCATCCTTTCACTTGCCTTCTCACCTTCTAAGGCATTGTGTTCTCTCTCTTGTAGTATTTCACTTATATTCTTTGTATAGTGAAATAAATATTGGTGCAGTTGTTCTTTGGTGGACGTAGGATCATTTTGATCCGAACCACGTTAAATATTGTTGTTCTTCCTTGTTCTTTAGTTTCACGTTTCCGCTAACAATTGGTATCAGAGCAAGGTTCTGTCTGAGTATGCTCTGTGGTTGCAGCATAGTCTGAACTTCCACATCAGAAAAGGATTACTTTGGTTTTCTGTAGTTCCAAATACATTGTAGTAGAAAAGGAAGAACAAATAAAAAAAAATGAGTTCCATGAAGTTTGAAATTGATAGATTTAGTGGGCGCAACAACTTCAATATCTAGAAAATCCAGATGATAGCATTACTGCGGAGGGAAGGTTCAATCCATGCTATTGACGAAAAGTACCCCGATAAGATATCGGAATTCGACAAGGAAAAGATTGAAGGAGATGCATTGAGTGCAATCCAACTGTCCCTTGCACCTAACGTACTTTGTGAAGTGAGTACAAGTACCGAAGAGACGGCCAAAGAGTTATGGGAAAAGCTGGAAGGGCTTTACCAGGACCAGTCAGTGACAACAAGGATGTTGTTACAACGGCGTCTTCATACATTTAAGATGGATTCAGGTACTTTGTTGCAAGACCATCTAGATGCGTTCAATAAACTTGTGATGGACTTACAAACTGCTGGAATTAAAAAGGACGAGGAGACACTTGCATGTTCTTTACTATTTTCATTGACTTCAAAATATCGTGATATTGAGAATTCAATGATGTATAGCAAACAACCTATTAAACTTGAGCAAGTGCGGCAAGCACTAAACTCTTGTGATGTGCGGATGCATTTTGAAGGAGACAAAAGTGACGAAGCTAGTGGACTCTTTGTAAGAGGTCGTACTAGCCAAAAGGGAAGGAGCAAATCGAAGTACAGATCAAAGTCTCGTGTGAACAAAAAGAATGCGGAGTGTTGGGGCTGTCACAAGAAGGGGCACTTTGAACGAGATTGCCCTATGTCGAAGTCCAAAGAAAAGGCGAGTGCATCCATTGTTGAGAAAGTACATGATAATGATGATGATTATGTACTAACAACATCATGCAATAATGGAGTCTATGACAACAAATGGATCTTAGACTCTGGTTGTACTCTGCATATGACATTCCGAAAAGATTGGTTCAGCAGCTATGAAACAAGCAGAGGAACTGTATTAATGGGCAATAATGCAACTTGTAAAATAGTTGGCATTGGTTCAGTTCATGTTCGCTGCCATGATGGAATCGTGAGGACTATTACAGAAGTCCGTCATGTTCCTGATCTAAAGAAGAATTTGATCTCCCTGGGTACTTTAGATAAACAAGGCTATAAGTACATGAGTGAAGGAGGAACTATGAAAGTGACTAAAGGGTCTTTAGTCATGTTGAAGGCCAAGCTGGAGGATGGCCTCTACACACTTGCGGGAAGCACCATTATTGGCTCTGTAAATGCATCTACAGTGCAGTTATCTAATGATGACAAGGCAAAATTATGGCACATGAGACTAGGCCATATGAGCGCACGAGGATTGGAGATGTTGAGCAACCGCAACCTTTTGAATGGTGAGAAGATCAGCACACTTGAATTTTGTGAGCACTGCGTCTTAGGGAAGCAGAAAAAGGTCAGCTTCAGCACTGGCAAGCACAAGACGGGAGGGGTGCTAGACTACATCCATTCAGATTTATGGGGTCCCTCTAAGCTTCCATCAAAGGGAGGAAAGAGGTATCTTCTCACATTCATTGATGATTTTTCACGAAAGGTTTGGGTGCGTTTCCTGAAGACAAAAGGTGATGCTTTTGAAGCATTTAAAGAGTGGAAGATTTTGGTTGAAAATCAAATGGAGAGGAAAATCAAGTATCTTCGCACGGACAATGGCTTGGAGTTTTGCAGTGAAGAGTTCAATGATTTCTGCAAGGTTCATGGGATCGCAAGGCATAAGACGGTCAGGCACACACCACAGCAGAATGGAGTTGCCGAGAGAATGAACAGAACTCTTCTTGAGAAGGCTCGTTGTATGCTCTTACAAGCTAAGATGTCCAAAGTATTTTGGGCTGAAGCAGTTCATACTGCTTCTCATATTGTCAATCGGTCTCCAGCATCAGCGATTGACTTTAAGACTCCGAATGAGGTCTGGTCAGGTGAACCCTCTAACTATTCATACTTGCGAATATTTGGGTGTCCAGCTTATTATCATGTTAATGAAGGTAAGCTTGAACCAAGGGCTAAAAAGGCCATATTCGTAGGGTATGTTGATGGAGTAAAAGGGTACAAACTATGGTGTTTGTCTTTACTCAAATTTGTAGTTAGTAGAGATGTTACCTTTGATGAATCCTCTATACTTGATCCTCGTAAAGTTTCTGTGGAGTTATCTAGAAACGAGAACAACGAGCAGGTGGAGCTACCGGTGGAGCTTACCAAGAAACGGGATCAAGAGACTCAAAGTGATGAGTCAAAAGATGCAGAAGAACTTGCTTCCAATGAACCATACACAATTGCGAAGGGAAGGGACAAAAGGCGGATACGGAAACCGGAACGTCTTATAGAGCAAGAAAATCTGATTGCACAAGCGTTCGTAGCTGCAGAAGAAGAGATTAAGGATCTCGAGCCCTCTTCGTATATTGAAGCAACTTCTTGCAAAGATGCTGCACAATGGCAGTTGGCCATGATGGAAGAGATGGAGTCTCTTCACAGAAATGAGACATGGGTCTTAGTTAAAAGGCCAAAGGGGATAAGGACAGTTGGATGCAAATGGGTCTACAGAAAGAAAGAAGGTATTCCAGAAGTGGAAGCTGCTAGGTTCAAGGCGAGATTGGTTGCAAAGGGTTTCAGTCAGAAGGAGGGAATTGACTACAATGAGATCTTTTCTCCAGTCGTGAAACATAGCTCAATTCGCGTGCTGCTAGCATTGGTTGCACAATTTGATTTAGAGCTTCAACAGCTTGATGTCAAAACTGCTTTTTTACATGGTGATCTAGAAGAGACAATCTATATGGATCAGCCTGAAGGTTTCCTAGCTGAAGGAAAAGAAGACCATGTATGCCAACTGAAGAAGTCTTTGTATGGTTTGAAGCAATCCCCTAGACAGTGGTACAAGAGGTTTGATGCATTCATGACTACACATGGATTTTCGAGGAGTGCATTTGATAGTTGTGTGTATCACAAGAAGATGTCTGGTAACTCTATGATTTATCTTTTGTTGTATGTTGATGATATGCTTATTGCTGCTAACAACATCACAGAGATAAATATTTTGAAGAAACTGTTGAGCAAGGAATTTGACATGAAGGATCTAGGAGTTGCAAAGAAAATCCTTGGAATGGAAATTTCAAGAGAAAATGGTGTTGTACATCTTTCTCAGAAGAGGTACATCCGAAAAGTTCTTGAAAGATTCAATATGGATATGAGCAAGCCTGTAAGTACACCTTTAGCTTCTCATTTCAAGCTTTCAGAGTTACAAATGCCTCAATCTATGGATGAGGTGGAGCATATGTCAAAGGTTCCTTATGCGAGTGCAGTTGGTAGCATTATGTATGCTATGGTATGCACACGTCCAGATATTGCCCAATCTGTAAGTGTAGTAAGCAAGTACATGGCAAATCCAGGAAAAAGGCATTGGGAAGCTGTCAAGTGGATATTGAGATATCTCAAAGGAGCTCCTGATGTTGGCCTAACCTTTCGGAAAAGTGAAGGTATTTCAATTCTCGGTTATGTTGATTCTGACTATGCAGGGGATCTTGATCGAAGGAGGTCCACAACTGGATACATCTTTACTCTCGTTGGCAGTGCCGTTAGTTGGAAATCGACTTTACAGTCGATTGTCGCTTTGTCTACAACAGAGGCAGAATATATGGCAGCAACGGAGGCAGTGAAAGAAGCTATCTGGTTGAAAGGTTTGGTGGCAGAATTGAGTTCAGCTCAGCTTAAATCAATTCTAAAATGTGATAGTCAAAGTGCTATTCATTTGATTAAAAATCAAAGATTTCATGAGCGCACCAAACACATTGATGTCAGATTTCATTTTATTCGAGATGTCGTAGAAAAGGGAGCTATCAAGGTTGAGAAGGTTATCACAGACGATAACGCTGCAGACATGTTGACCAAAATAGTCCCGCTTGCCAAGTTTGCACACTGCAAGGACTTGGCGGGAGTATGCATCAATTGATGCAACTCTAAGAGAACAACTGCTAGGTGGAGCTGGTATGTTCAACAAAGGTTTGATTCTTCTTGTTTCTTACAATGGGATTGCCCAGTAAGCTTAGAAGTTTTGGCCGGAGTTGTTTATACGCATGCTTGGAACACAAACCAAGGTGGAGATTGAAAGAGTTGGTTTTGGTTCTTGTGGAATCAAACTAAATGGAAGATGAATTAATATGAATATTTGGTAGGGAGATAATTAGTACAAAATACAAGTCAAAGATTGTATCTTGGTAGGTGAAAGTTAGGCAAACCATAAAATGGTTTGCTATCTTAATCTTGACAATTTTGACACATAGTGATGTCATGGATGACATC
>JAPDHL010001909.1:1116846-1189992 GCA_032847665.1 Solanum chilense | reverse complement strand
ATTATAGTAGAAAAGGAAGAACAAGTAAAAGAATGAGTTCCATGAAGTTTGAAATTGATAGATTTAGTGGGCGCAACAACTTCAATATCTGGAAAATCCAGATGATAGCGTTACTGCGGAGGGAAGGTTCAATCCATGCTATTGACGGAAAGTACCCCGATAAGATATCGGATTCCGACAAGGAAAAGATTGAAGGAGATGCATTGAGTGCAATCGAACTGTCCCTTGCACCTAACGTACTTTGTGAAGTGAGTACAAGTACCGAAGAGACGGCCAAAGAGTTATGGGAAAAGCTGGAAGGGCTTTACCAGGACCAGTCAGTGACAACAAGGATGTTGTTACGACGGCGTCTTCATACATTTAAGATGGATTCAGGTACTTTGTTGCATGACCATCTAGATGCGTTCAATAAACTTGTGATGGACTTACAAACTGCTGGAATTAAAAAGGATCCACATCAGAAAAGGATTACTTTGGTTTTCTGTAGTTCCAAATACATTATAGTAGAAAAGGAAGAACAAGTAAAAGAATGAGTTCCATGAAGTTTGAAATTGATAGATTTAGTGGGCGCAACAACTTCAATATCTGGAAAATCCAGATGATAGCGTTACTGCGGAGGGAAGGTTCAATCCATGCTATTGACGGAAAGTACCCCGATAAGATATCGAATTCTGACAAGGAAAAGATTGAAGGAGATGCATTGAGTGCAATCTAACTGTCCCTTGCACCTAACGTACTTTGTGAAGTGAGTACAAGTACCAAAGAGACGGCCAAAGAGTTATGGGAAAAGCTGGAAGGGCTTTACCAGGACCAGTCAGTGACAACAAGGATGTTGTTACAACGGCGTCTTCATTCAGGTACTTTGTTGCATGACCATCTAGATGCGTTCAATAAACTTGTGATGGACTTACAAACTGCTGGAATTAAAAAGGACGAGGAGACACTTGCATGTTCTTTACTATTTTCATTGACTTCAAAATATCGTGATATTGAGAATTCAATGATGTATAGCAAACAACCTATTAAACTTGAGCAAGTGCGGCAAGCACTAAACTCTTGTGATGTGCGGATGCATTTTGAAGGAGACAAAAGTGACGAAGCTAGTGGACTCTTTGTAAGAGGTCGTACTAGCCAAAAGGGAAGGAGCAAATCGAAGTACAGATCAAAGTCTCGTGTGAACAAAAAGAATGCGGAGTGTTGGGGCTGTCACAAGAAGGGGCACTTTGAACGAGATTGCCCTATGTCGAAGTCCAAAGAAAAGGCGAGTGCATCCATTGTTGAGAAAGTACATGATAATGATGATGATTATGTACTAACAACATCATGCAATAATGGAGTCTATGACAACAAATGGATCTTAGACTCTGGTTGTACTCTGCATATGACATTCCGAAAAGATTGGTTCAGCAGCTATGAAACAAGCAGAGGAACTGTATTAATGGGCAATAATGCAACTTGTAAAATAGTTGGCATTGGTTCAGTTCATGTTCGCTGCTATGATGGAATCATGAGGACTATTACAGAAGTCCGTCATGTTCCTGATCTAAAGAAGAATTTGATCTCCCTGGGTACTTTAGATAAACAAGGCTATAAGTACATGAGTGAAGGAGGAACTATGAAAGTGACTAAAGGGTCTTTAGTCATGTTGAAGTCCAAGCTGGAGGATGGCCTCTACACACTTGCTGGAAGCACCATTATTGGCTCTGTAAATGCATCTACAGTGCAGTTATCTAATGATGACAAGGCAAAATTATGGCACATGAGACTAGGCCATATGAGCGCACGAGGATTGGAGATGTTGAGCAACCGCAACCTTTTGAATGGTGAGAAGATCAGCACACTTGAATTTTGTGAGCACTTCGTCTTAGGGAAGCAGAAAAAGGTCAGCTTCAGCACTGGCAAGCACAAGACGGGAGGGGTGCTAGACTACATCCATTCAGATTTATGGGGTCCCTCTAAGCTTCCATCAACGGGAGGAAAGAGGTATCTTCTCACATTCATTGATGATTTTTCACGAAAGGTTTGGGTGCGTTTCCTGAAGATAAAAGGTGATGCTTTTGAAGCATTTAAAGAGTGGAAGATTTTGGTTGAAAATCAAATGGAGAGGAAAATCAAGTATCTTCGCACGGACAATGGCTTGGAGTTTTGCAGTGAAGAGTTCAATGATTTCTGCAAGGTTCATGGGATCGCAAGGCATAAGACGGTCAGGCACACACCACAGCAGAATGGAGTTGCCGAGAGAATGAACAGAACTCTTCTTGAGAAGGCTCGTTGTATGCTCTTACAAGCTAAGATGTCCAAAGTATTTTGGGCTGAAGCAGTTCATACTGCTTCTCATATTGTCAATCGGTCTCCAGCATCAGCGATTGACTTTAAGACTCCGAATGAGGTCTGGTCAGGTGAACCCTCTAACTATTCATACTTGCGAATATTTGGGTGTCCAACTTATTATCATGTTAATGAAGGTAAGCTTGAACCAAGGGCTAAAAAGGCCATATTCGTAGGGTATGTTGATGGAGTAAAAGGGTACAAACTATGGTGTTTGTCTTTACTCAAATTTGTAGTTAGTAGAGATGTTACCTTTGATGAATCCTCTATACTTGATCCTCGTAAAGTTTTTGTGGAGTTATCTAGAAACGAGAACAACGAGCAGGTGGAGCTACCGGTGGAGCTTACCAAGAAACGGGATCAAGAGACTCAAGGTGATGAGTCAAAAGATGCAGAAGAACTTGCTTCCAATGAACCATACACAATTGCGAAGGGAAGGGACAAAAGGCGGATACGGAAACCGGAACGTCTTATAGAGCAAGAAAATCTGATTGCACAAGCGTTCGTAGCTGCAGAAGAAGAGATTAAGGATCTCGAGCCCTCTTCGTATATTGAAGCAACTTCTTGCAAAGATGCTGCACAATGGCAGTTGGCCATGATGGAAGAGATGGAGTCTCTTCACAGAAATGAGACATGGGTCTTAGTTAAAAGGCCAAAGGGGATGAGGACAGTTGGATGCAAATGGGTCTACAGAAAGAAAGAAGGTATTCCAAAAGTGGAAGCTGCTAGGTTCAAGGCGAGATTGGTTGCAAAGGGTTTCAGTCAGAAGGAGGGAATTGACTACAATGAGATCTTTTCTCCAGTCGTGAAACATAGCTCAATTCGCGTGCTGCTAGCATTGGTTGCACAATTTGATTTAGAGCTTCAACAGCTTGATGTCAAAACTGCTTTTTTACATGGTGATCTAGAAGAGACAATCTATATGGATCAGCCTGAAGGTTTCCTAGCTGAAGGAAAAGAAGACCATGTATGCCAACTGAAGAAGTCTTTGTATGGTTTGAAGCAATCCCCTAGACAGTGGTACAAGAGGTTTGATGCATTCATGACTACACATGGATTTTCGAGGAGTGCATTTGATAGTTGTGTGTATCACAAGAAGATGTCTGGTAACTCTATGATTTACCTTTTGTTGTATATTGATGATATGCTTATTGCTGCTAACAACATCACAGAGATAAATATTTTGAAGAAACTGTTGAGCAAGGAATTTGACATGAAGGATCTAGGAGTTGCAAAGAAAATCCTTGGAATGGAAATTTCAAGAGAAAATGGTGTTGTACATCTTTCTCAGAAGAGGTACATCCGAAAAGTTCTTGAAAGATTCAATATGGATATGAGCAAGCGTGTAAGTACACCTTTAGCTTCTCATTTCAAGCTTTCAGAGTTACAAATGCCTCAATCTATGGATGAGGTGGAGCATATGTCAAAGGTTCCTTATGCGAGTGCAGTTGGTAGCATTATGTATGCTATGGTATGCACACGTCCAGATATTGCCCAATCTGTAAGTGTAGTAAGCAAGTACATGGAAAATCCAGGAAAAAGGCATTGGGAAGCTGTCAAGTGGATATTGAGATATCTCAAAGGAGCTCCTGATGTTGGCCTAACCTTTCGGAAAAGTGAAGGTATTTCAATTCTCGGTTATGTTGATTCTGACTATGCAGGGGATCTTGATCGAAGGAGGTCCACAACTGGATACATCTTTACTCTCGTTGGCAGTGCCGTTAGTTGGAAATCGACTTTACAGTCGATTGTCGCTTTGTCTACAACAGAATCAGAATATATGGCAGCAACGGAGGCAGTGAAAGAAGCTATCTGGTTGAAAGGTTTGGTGACAGAATTGAGTTCAGATCAGCTTAAATCAATTCTAAAATGTGATAGTCAAAGTGCTATTCATTTGATTAAAAATCAAAGATTTCATGAGCGCACCAAACACATTGATGTCAGATTTCATTTTATTCGAGATGTCGTAGAAAAGGGAGCTATCAAGGTTGAGAAGGTTATCACAGACGATAACGCTGCAGACATGTTGACCAAAATAGTCCCGCTTGCCAAGTTTGCACACTGCAAGGACTTGGCGGGAGCATGCATCAATTGATGCAACTCTAAGAGAACAACTGCTAGGTGGAGCTGGTATGTTCAACAAAGGTTTGATTCTTCTTGTTTCTTACAATGGGATTGCCCAGTAAGCTTAGAAGTTTTGGCCGGAGTTGTTTATACGCATGCTTGGAACACAAACCAAGGTGGAGATTGAAAGAGTTGGTTTTGGTTCTTGTGGAATCAAACTAAATGGAAGATGAATTAATATGAATATTTGGTAGGAAGATAATTAGTACAAAATACAAGTCAAAGATTGTATCTTGGTAGGTGAAAGTTAGGCAAACCATAAAATGGTTTGCTATCTTAACCTTGACAATTTTGACACATAGTGATGTCATGGATGACATCAATAGGATGAATTTATTTCTATAAATAGGTAGCTCTTAATTCATTTTCAAATCATCCTTTCACTTGCCTTCTCACCTTCTAAGGCATTGTGTTCTCTCTCTTGTAGTATTTCACTTATATTCTTTGTATAGTGAAATAAATATTGGTGCAGTTGTTCTTTGGTGGACGTAGGATCATTTTGATCCGAACCACGTTAAATATTGTTGTTCTTCCTTGTTCGTTAGTTTCACGTTTCCGCTAACAGTTTTTGCTTTCATCATGGTGCAAGCCAAATTAACACACCTACAATTTATAGCTGGTATACTCTCCTTTCTTGCCTTTTAAGAACCAACAACTTGGGGGATCTAGGTTTTGTCACTTGTTTGGATGACCTGTGTGTGAAAAAAGTTTCAGTAGTTGTTCCAAATTTAAATATGTAAAAGAAGAAAAACAAAGAATAGCATGAAATTTTCAATAAATTTGTGGCAGGAAAGGATGATCAAATTTAGGCAAAGGTCTTGCATGAGGCATCAAGGTTTTCCGTAGTTGTTTCAGAGCCATCTCTTCCTCCATATAACCACCACAATGCATCTAGGCATAAAAATTAATCTACTGAAATCATTAGTGTTGCTCAAAATAACACCATTGTTTATAACATGCACACCGTTCTTGCAACTTCTGCCTCCTCTCTGTATCTTTGATTCATCATTTCTTTCTCCTTAATCTGTGCAATAGCTTACACAACATGAGTGGCTATAGGCTTATCTCTCAGAGAAAGTAGCATGTGAATAGCTAAAGAATTACCTTCTTATCAAACTCAGCTCTATCTGGTGCGCGATGATCTACATGTAGATTAAATTCCTGAACTTGAGTAATGGGCTTACCTACTTTCTCAGGAACTGGAATTGGATCCCTATACATTTAAGATACATTATTCATCTTTCAAATTCCCTATAAGAAAAGATATAGTTGATAAAATAGTCATTCTTTTGGGGGTCTTAATCGATCAAGATTGGTTGTGCTGTAAAAGTCCTTATCATTGCTTCTTCATTTTCAAATCTTTGTCGTTCTTCCAATTCCCTCTGCATCTCTCTTTCATGCCTGACCAGACTCTCCAGTTGGAAAGGTTCTGGTTTTGTACAATGCTTTGGTTCTGGTTTTGGTGGAATCTGCCAATGAATACATAAAAAATGAATTCACATGAAAGGAGGAGTGTACTGCAAAACAGATATTATAATAGTTGGTGTGTTGTTACATACCACTGGGTAATCAGTTGTGTAAAGATATTGAGTTGTTTTAGGAACTCTTGACCTCTCTTCTTCAATCTATATCTGTAGAAGTTCGGTGAATAACTCCTCTCTTTCTCTGCTCCTCTTTCCTAGATTCAAGAAAATGCTAAGCCATGAGGAGCTACATCATTTCAAAAAGGAGGAACATAAATACGAACATACAAAAAATATACACACCTCTGTGTAGAGATGGAAAGGATTTGGTCTGGTGTTTCTTGGTATAGTCTTTTCATTTCTAGGTTCAGAATACAGAGAAAGCTGAAATTTATAGCTTGCATAATATCCAACTCAAATAAACTATTGGAAGACATTAGCTTCTGAAGTATTGTGACTGTTCAGACCAAGGTTCTATATGCTAATTACACTTTGGGAAGGCCCTAGTGTCATGGTATATCCAGTCGAATCTAAGTTAAGAGTCTTGCTAGTAAAAACACTGCTTCTATAAAGCTAATAAACTCTTAAATGGGGGTTAAATCACTGCCAAGACTAATAAACTGACCTTCGGAGATATACTAGTAGCATATGGAAATGATGATTCAACTGATAAACTGAGGCAAAGACCCAGCCCGCAAAAGAAAATCAAGAAAGCAAAATGCAGATTATTACTAGAAAGTGCGAAGTTATCATACCAAG
Source organism: Solanum chilense (assembly GCA_032847665.1). Lineage (NCBI taxonomy): Eukaryota > Viridiplantae > Streptophyta > Magnoliopsida > Solanales > Solanaceae > Solanum > Solanum chilense. Next base: position 1,183,318 of record JAPDHL010001909.1, on the reverse strand, counting down.
AGTCAACTTAGCTCATCTTTTTTTTTTTTTTAAAAAAAAATAAATCATGTAGAACAGCTAAGTGAGCTAGAGAAAAATGTTTAGCTAAGAGGGTACATACACTTCATCAAAAAGCAACTTCATTTAGCAAGTTCATCTTCTTCAGCTGTACGCTTCTATGGAATGGGCCGAGCAGCTTGCTTCCCTGCAAGAACATGGGCTGGAGCAGCAGAAACTGTAGCTACTGGTTGAAGCAGTTGCTCTTCTAATTCTTTAAGTTCTGTCTCTAATTCATCCTGCAGAACATGATGCCATAACTAGCAGAAATACATAGGCATTTTACGTGATAAAATACTCCTTAATATAGACTAGATACAAGCTCCTAAAATCAGGTTTAGTCTAAAGATATTCAAATGGATTCGAGTAAATGAAGAAAAACACTACTCCAATATAAAAAAACTTAATAGTGTTAAAAATAAAAAAGTTGTCAGTACCTAATATAACATGTATAAACAAATCTCTGTCCCAATCAAATACGACATATGAATAATAAAAGAGAAAAATTTGAAGCATTATATATATTTTACCATGGAATCAGTAGGAGATGAAATATCAGAAGCATGTGAAGGATGAATAGGCAATAGAGCAGCTGATCATAGTTCTGCCATAAAGTGTCTTCTACTATAGGAAAAGAAAAATTCGTCACTACTACACAAAGGGTCTTTAACCCTTTTCTTCAGTTGATTCAACTCATTTTGCATTTGAGAATCAAAGGGGACATCTATTAAAGGTGTGCTTTCTGAAACACAGGAATTCACTTATTTCACGTTCTGGGTATAATAAATCTTTGCATATAAAGTAGAAGCCATACATGAAAAGTTAGCGTCTCATAGAATTGAATTTAGCGAAGAAGTAGAAAAGATCAATTGCACCTTGTTTTAATTGCTCCTGTATTGTACAGGAAGCACAAAAATATTGGTAAGTGGTAGTTTTCTTGATTATGATTAGAAAGTAAAGAATGCTAGAAAAATTAAGTTTATGACTATTGTAGTTCTGTAACGAATTTAAGGGTATTGTACTCATAGAATGCTATTTCTTTTCGATAGAAAATATATATAGTTGTTTTGGTCAAAAGTTGTACCATAAAATCCAAAAGCAGAGCAGTTGACTAAACGTAACTCACATACGTCAAAGAAAGAACATCAAAGCAGGAAACAAGCTCTGTCAAAGCCAGCAAAATTACGACAGAGAACCATCTCGACTAAACCGCTTAGACACTGCAGAAGTACCAAATTATCCAGTGTGCTCCAAATACCCTTCGGTTAGGAAGGAAATACATCGTCCAACAGGTGATCACCGAATTATGGCAGAACCAGAACCATAAAACAACTTGCTTATACGTAAACCGAAAGTCAACCTTCCCTTAGATGACCTTCATCTTGGCTTTAACTGTCATTTATTGGGTGATCGAGAGCGAGATCATGGCTTTCTTCCTAAGGTGAAAGCGAGCGCAAGTAAATGGGAAGTTCAAAAAATACAACATCGAACAAGTTTCATTTTTTGGGCAGCTTTAAACGCATAAATATTGCATCAGCTGAAGGCAAATCAAAGTATACATGTTCTGTCCTTTCCATTACAACTCTTGGAGAATTACAGGAAGAAGTATTGGCTAGAACAAGAAGAGTGGTATTATCTAATATGTTTTCTCAATAAATAGTTAATATAACTCAATAACTTCGCGTTGTTTAGAGTCTTACTTCTCCTAAATCTCTAAATAGAATGAACCTCATACAACGATGAAAACTCACTCCAAGATTTGAGGGTAAGGAGTACTTTAAATGAACTGTGGAGGTAACTTACACCCAAAAGCTAGATTTTTCAACAGTATCCTTAACGGTTAAAATAGGTGAATCAATATTTTCATTGTCATATTCAACAAGGGCCGTTCTTGCAGCCATATCAAATACCTATGACTGTCAACAACCTGTTTCATTCAAAATAGATCAAAAGTTCCTCTATATTGAAGTGCATGACAAATTACTATTTCATAGAACACAATAGAATGAGAAGGAAACTTTGAGTACTCACTACACTTGCGATTCATTCCCCAACGCATCGGACGAGATCATTTGCAAATAAAGGCTCAGGATCAAACATTATAAGAACTCCTACATTTTCCCTCCAATTGCATATCTTAGAAGTAATAGCAACAGTGACTCCATCTTTTAATTTATTAGACTTTATCTGGTTTCCCTTTACACCTGCTAACGGTTTCATATTGTATATAAATGCTCCATGAAGGCATCTATCTTTACTACTTTTGAGAACTTCCTCGACTGACATGTCATAAATTCCATTGAGTAAGCCACCAGAAATAATAGAATGAGCATCAGTGAAGGGATAAAGAAACTCAAAAACATAACTGACAGCCAAGCTTGATCTGTACTCAGGGTGCAAAGTGCCATCATCCAAGTGAATCAAAGCACACACAGAGTAAAAATTTTTAAAGGATTTTTATTCTCTATTACGAGAAACAATAACCATTGTTAGACTTAACAATGAGTAGCACAAATTTTGTGCCATATCATAGAATCGTTAAAGGAACAACACTTGGCATTATGAATTTTCTATTGGAATACCTTGAGCCCTTTACAAATGATCCAGCAAGAAGTACCACTTCTAATTTCTAAAGCAAAAACTTATGTTAATGAGTAACATGGTCATTGGTCAGTTCTAAAGAAACAAAAAACCACTTTAAATCTATCATGGTAACTTCTAAAAACAACCATAATCTCACTAGGCTGCTCAATATATTCTAGTTTTTACTCTTCCCAAATAACCATTTAGGGATGCTGAAAATGCGTAAAAAAAATATAATAAGATTTTCTAAATGAATTCATATGCATATTGATACGCTCAAACTTACTTCTCAAATAACAAGTAAAGCGGTCGTATCAAGTAAAGAACCCAACTAATGAGGTTGGGATCGTTCTCACGAGGAAAAATAGTTCAGACTTAACTTCAATCTATTATTACTATTATTTAGTTAATTATTTCCTTAGAAGACAAAGACAATAAAATGGGGGGTTTTTATTTCTAAATGAATGAAAATAGCTAGCTAAATTATAGTAGACAACTAACAGATTCAAATGTTGGAGTATAATCAACTAATAAAAGTAACTAGGGTTTAAGTGTTCCCTACAGGTTTCTAATTTGATAATTCTAACTATAACAATTCTTTCCTAGTATCTTGCATGCAAAATGATAAGTTATGTATTTCTAAATCCTTGGTCCGGCATCTAGAAAATTTCACTCCGCTTCTTGGTCCGGCTACGTGTGTTGCTATAGTAACCCTTACCTTTACCTCATATTAAGCATTGTATTCGATATTTGACTAAGTTATTACCTCGTACAAATCAATACTAGCCTATTAAATAGTATACACTAAATCTATGTTGATAATTCTTTTCCTATTATCTACCTCCTTGGTCCGGCAAGTAGCATTAAGGCGAATTCTAACGTTGGTCATCCGTTAAAAAGACTTTTAAGCGAAAGAATTATCAATACATGCAATACACTAATGTAGAATTTTTATTGTTGTTAGATTTTACCTCATTATTCACCCATGGTTCCCACAACCCTAGTTATAGAGTTTAGTTACCCATAATCATAATCACAATATTCATATATATAATATAAAAATTCATGCCCTTACTTCAATGAGAAAGAATAAACTCCAGAAATTTACTTGATTAATCCACAAAATCACCAACAATCCAAAGTCTAATATCCAAAATAATCTACTAACAAAGAATCTAACATAAAAGTGTTTTACCCAAAAAAGTCTAACCCACAAAACGAGGTTTTTACAACTATTTATAAAAAAAAACCTAATAAAAGAAGGACTCTAATTGCTGAAAATCTGTCAAAACGCGGTTGGGTCGACGAACCTAGTGACGGTACCGTCGCGGTTATGATGGGCCGTCATGGACTTCGTCGTCTCATACTTTGCAAATTCTTCTTCTTCTCTCTTCATTACCCTCGATCGCAGGTATGACGGACCGTTCCAAGCACGACGGTCCGTCGAGGGTCTCCGTTCCATGACACTTAAACTTCATGGAATTTGGGTACTGGACTACTTCTCTGATCATCACGACGAACCAGCAGGACGGACCGTCATGGCTACGACGGTCCGTCATTCACTTCGTAACCCCACACTTGGTCAGACTTCCCCATCTTCCTTCAGCAGCTTCACTACGATGCCACCTACGGACTGTCACAGGCACGACGGACCGTCACAAGCACCGTAGGTGTTAAATTTTCTGCATTTCTTGCTCAAAAACTTCCACGTTCATCTTTAGACAGATATCCTGCAAATAAAGAGAAACTTACATAAAAATTAATACAAAAAGGTTTTTGGACACACACTTAACTTAAGGAAAAAACATTAAAAATACCGTGAAGCCACGGTATATCAACACCCTTAACTTAAATTCGTTGTTTGTCCTCAAGTGACGCACTATGACTCACTATAAAATTTTTGTACAATAGTATCCATGTTTTATCTTTCGCAATCATTTGGCTATCAATCCAGATCGGTCTCATCATATTTATGCATGTTATCACTATTAGGCTTGAATAATGTGGAATCAGACAATGACACAGACTCACCACACACTAACACCTATCCTCTTCAATTTCTCACCGAGGTGCTAATATTTCTGGTATTGCAACTAGTGTACTTACTTCAAAACAACATCCTCATTTTTCACACAATGATTTTAGTTTGACTATAAGGTTAATTTTAAACACGCACTCTCAGAACAAATTTACAACTAATTCATACATATTGCCATAAGCTTGCCCTTATTTTCACTGCTTTAAGTTCGCTATACAACTTTTAGCATCACGATAGGACTTTCTTAGCTTGTAACATAGGCTCAGGGTAAGGTAGGGTATATTTAGGTATACTTTAGTGACTTTTTGCCCTATTTGACATATCGGCTAAACATACCTCTTTTCATCATTTTTTTCGCCCAATTTCTCATATTCTTTCACCTTGCTATTTTCCCCTCTTTCTTCATTTGTGTAAGTGACTCTCTTCTTTTCTTGCTTGTATTTATTGTATTTTTTATTATTATTTCACTTTTGTTTCAACTGGTTCTTGAGTCACTTTACTTTTGTTCTTTCTCTCTCTTTGTTCTTTCAACCCCACTTTCTAGAGCATTCCTCATAATAGCCACGCTCAACTCATGGCTTTGCCATGATTCAAGGTACACAATACCCAAAGTTGGGTCAGGGCCATGAAAAGGTTGTTTACTGCATTAGCCACCCTCAGTTTATGCTTTTGGCATAAGCTGAGGTGCACATGTCCAAGGAGAGACCAGGGCCTACACATTATTCCCAGAAAATATCATTTGGGGTGAAAAAGAAAGGTCTAGTTTAAGCTCAAATCATTTCCATCAAAGAAGGATTAATTTGATTTGTTTTTTCAGGCTAAAAATGGGCTATATTGAACAAGGGCCTATGATCCTTTCCTAATTGTCTATTACAACTTACTTTTAGCAGGACTAACCAGGGAAGTTCTAGCTCAGTATAAATAGGGGACTATTCAAATATTTCTCACACTCACTTGACATCTCATTAATCTACCAGATCATAAGACACCTAGTTCGAATTTTTAGACTTAAGGTCATGTAGTGGTGTATCTCTATGTCATGCTTAGAGCCACACATTTATCAATTACTATGCCTAGTCATGCATCATTTTCATTTCATCATGATATCATTTTAGCCATAGTGCTTCAGAGTTAAACTATGTACACAAGATATAGACATGCCGGTTCAACAATAAAAATAATCAGTCTCTTGGGGAAAAAGAACACAGGCAAGAAAACCCCAAAAGAGGATTGTGAATTGGGCTACTCAAACTTCACTTTAGCACTCACTTTCCATTTACCCCACCCCCAACAAAAAGACATTCAATTGTCCCCAATGAATAAAAAAAATTGAAATACGAGAGTGGTAGGTGAAGCAAACCTGGGGCGCAAAGCGCCGACGATCAGCAAGTTGGTGGGTCCGGTTCCCCGGAACCCACTACCTCTGGAGTCTAGACACCCTCAGTAGTGTCCTCATCAGCAACAACACTATCAGCAGTGCCTCCCGCTATTGCCACATTTTTGGAGCTAGATGCCCTACCAGCTGACTCTACAGCCTGATCCGACGCGCCTCCTCATTAGAAAGCGAGGCTCTCCTCGCAGCCTCCATCTCACGTCGCTCCTTGTTCCCTGCTCTAGCCTCATCCTCCTCTCGAAACTTATGCCTCTTGGAATGCTCTCGAGGGGGAGGTGGTGGAATCTCAGAAGTGGCGAATAAGGCCGCCATCACTGTGTCCTCAGCAGGCTCTGTAGAATGGGCCTCAGACTCAGGCACCCTAGCCTCTAGGATCATATAAATGTCCTCTCGAGGACTCTCGACCGCAGCCTGAAGGGTCGACACGTCCACCTGAGGGCTGGCCGGACTAACACCCGCAACTCAAAAACGTCCAAGCGCTGATGAACCTCAGCGATCTTCCGCTCTGTGTGCTGGACCATTCTCCGCTCCAAGCGCTCTTCTGCCTCAACAATAGACCTCTGTATCCAAGGCTGGATGTGATGCATAAGTGTAGCCATCTGTGCATCTAGTTTCTAGACCCTAGCAAACGGGACCAGAGCGGGGAAAGGGGCTGAGCGAGAGGAGCTCGGGGCAGTGCTACTACCCGGGATAGAATCGACCGGGGTAGTGTTAGTGGTTTCAGAAGCAGCCTGCGTAGTCGTGCGAGCCTGTGCTACCGTATCAGCCAGATTTTCACTAAGTGGAGGCAACTCTGGACGGGGCCCTATGCATGGAGCCAACTCATTGGCCTCATTCCTGATGAGGCCAATATCAACAGTGCCCAGTGGAGTTATGAGCTGATCAATGTGCCAGATAGGCACACCTGTGGACCTGCATAAGGAAAATATCATGCACGGAAAAGGGTAAGTAGTTGTGACCTTAAAATCCCTCTCGTGCATGACCGCCTGTAGAAGCCAAGCAAAGTCCACCTCAAACCCGACTATCATCGCCGCCATCAGAAATGCACAATCCCATGTGACTATATTATCAACGGCCGTGGGGGAAAGGCAGTGGCGGACAATCAACCATAACAACTTAGCCGTGAAGGTCAAGTTATCCTTCGTGATGGCTCCCTTCGGCTCTGTTACCCAGTCGGCACCCTCTCCATCAACAGAAAAATGCAGGGCCATCCACCTCTTGGTGGTCTCTCTCAGTGATGGCTCACGCAAGAATCGGCCATCTTTGACAATTTGCCACCGGTAGTCAAACTCGGCGGTGAGAAGGGTCCATTGGCAACATCCTTGCCGTATAGATATTGGCGGATCGTAGGCAGGGAGATATCGACCTGAATGCCACGTACTCGCTCAAGTGGGGCCTGTTTGGCGGGGTCAGCCCGCCTATCAATCTGTGATCTGAGAGTAGCCACCTAAGAGGCGTAGAAATCTCGAACCAACTCTTCATTATAACGACCCAAAGAATGCGCTGTCCATTCTAGTCGGTGTCTAGTGAAGAGATTGTGGATCTCTGGCATGGTAGGGAGACTCCCCGTAAGGACCCGCCTCTCCAGTGTAAGGGTCCGTGTCATGACTCCTTTATCATTCAGAAACTTTGCGTCTGAATAAACTTGATATTGCCCGTCAACACACCATGGGTTGGGCTGGTCGGCAACCGGGGTGAGAGGACGAGTCGATGAGACGGGAGTGGATTCAGAACTGTCACCCTCATCAGACGAGGCAGACTGTGCAGCTGTGGCGGGTGCAAGAACTTCAGCAGACCCAGAGGCTTCCTCCGACCACGAAGACAAACTCTCCTTCTTCACGAGTAGCTGATCCACAAGGTGGTGCCGGTCAGTGTGCGCTCCTCATCAGACTGGGAGGCAGTGACTACGCCGGACGCCACCTTTTTGGGCGTAGCTCTAGTATCACGTGCAGCCCGTGATGGAGTGGCAGTGCCTGGGGGCACGTACTCGGGTTCACACTCATCATCAGAGCCAATGACTAGACGGGCAAATGGGGTGACAAACTTTGATCGCCCACGTGCGTAAACTCAATCTTGTTTTGGTGCCATAAGAGATAGTACCTGTAAAGAATCAATATCAGTACGAGAAGAAGCAAATAAGATGAGCAAAAATGAAACCAAATAAATATAAGAGCTAAGCTATAATGACTTTTCTGTAGTAACAGTGAAACACGATGGACTTGGTGACGGTTCGTCGTGAGTATGATGGACCGTCATGGGGTCCATCATGTCTTACTTCAACTATGTTGATGCGGAGACCCCTGAAGGAAAGTCTTTGACAAGTATGACAGATAAGCAGGATGGACCATCGTAACAATGACGGTCCGATGTCGATGTCCGTCGTGGAGACCCTTAGAAGAGGGGTCTCTGACCGACACGACGATTGTGAAGGACGGATCGTCTAGGGTATGACGGTCCGTAGTAGATGTTCGTTAGAGGACACTTAGAAAAAGTGGAAGACCCTTAGGACAAGGGTCTCTGACAACTATGCGGTTGTGTAGGACGAACCGTCGTGGTAACAACGGTCCGTCGTAGAGGTCCGTCAGAGGACACTTAGAAAAAGTATGGAGACCCTGAGAGGGGTCTCTGACCGACACGACGGTTGTGCAGGACGGACCGTCGAGGGTATGACGGTCCGTCGTAGATGTCCATCAGAGGACACTTAGAAAAAGTATGGAGACCTTTAGGAGATGGGTCTCTGACCGTCACGACGGTTGTGAAGAACGGACCATCGAGAGTATGACGGTCCGTCGTAGATGTCTGTCTGAAGACACTTAGAAAAAAAGTAGGAGACCCTTAGAAAAAGGGTCTCTTACAACCAGAACAGTTGTGCAGGACAGATCATCGTGGGAGCGACGGTCCATCGTAGATGTCCGTCAGAAGGACACTTAGAAAAAAAGTCCGCCGCATGTATCCGTTGGTGGACACTTGGAGAAAACGTATAGTGGGATGTTGGAGACCCTATGACGGTCCTTCGTGGGTACGATGGTCCGTCATCGGGGTCTCGTTCTGTCATTTAGTGACAGAACTGGGGATGCCACAATCATCCCCTATGACTCACATTGAATACTTAGTGATAACCTATATGTTTCTAACCCAAATACCTAGTAAACTAGCAATGCTAAAGCACTTATTTCTAGAGTTTTAACAAGGCAATTTTGAGGATTCTCAACCTAGGTCAGACAAAATTTGGATTAAAGAATGAAGACCCATCAATAAGAAATAGGCTAATACTAATTGATAAACACAAATGCAATGTAAATGAGTAGAAATCAGAGACACATAACTAAGAATTTGAGAAAAACAAGCAAGGAAGGTACTTTGTTAGATAGAATAGAACCACAACAGCAAACTCCGACTAGTAGAGGTAGTTTTAGGAATTGGGGGAATTGGGGAAGTGATCAATTGATAGAGAAGAGAGGTAGGAAGTAGGAAGTTGAAAAGGGAGGGAAATGGGATAAAGAGGGAAGGAAATAGGTGAAATGAAGGGGCGGGGTTTTTAAAGGTTTCTAATTCTTTTAAATTACCCCAAACCAGGTCGGGTCGGGTATGCTCATTAATGACGCAAGGAGACCTCGATGACGGTCCATCGCAGATGCACGACCCGACATTGGTTCCGTCATGTGTGCCCTAGTTTTGAAAATAATTAAAAGACATACCTGGCACCACAGATTCATGCGACGGTCCATCACGTGCATGACGATCCGTTGATGTGTCCGTCAGTAACTGTTGTAGTGTGATTTTCTGCAGAATTTCCTGGTGATGTGCCTACAAATTTAAAACCCATTAGTAGAAAATGCTACCATTACTAGAGGGAAAACTATAAGTATTGGGTTGCCTTCCAACAAGCTCCTAATTTAACGCCGCGGCACGACTAAAGGCACTTGATTACTCAGACTTTATCAAGATGGTATGCCTCGATTACTTTATTTGCTGATTCAGTATGCCCGAAATAGATTTTTATAAGTTGTCCATTCACCTTGAACCACACACCCTCCTTAGTTTCCAACTCAACTTCTCCATGAGGGAATAGTTGGGTAACCAAGTAAGGACCAGTCCATTTTGACTTGAGCTTGCCCGAAAACAAGCACAACCTAGAACTGAAAAAAACATCAAATCCCCAACCATAAACTCTCGGTTTTCAATTTTTAGGTCATGGTACTTTTTCATATTTTCTTTGTAGAGGGCTGAGCTTTCAAGCGAATTCATCGAGTTCATTCAACCCAGTTAACCATTGTTCTGCAGCTTCGTTCCAATCCATTTTCAACTTCTTCATAGCCCACATGGCTTTATTCTCTAATTCAACCGGAAGATGACAAGCTTTCCCATATAGAAGTATGTATGGGGACATACCTATGGGAGTCTTATACGCTGTCCAGTAGGCCCAAAGAGCATCATCAATCCTCCTTGACCAATCCGTTCTACTAGCGTTCACTGTTTTTGACAATATCTGTTTGATCTCCCTATTTGACACTTCAACTTGCCCACTAGTTTGAGGATGGTAAGGAGTGGCCAAATTATGGCAAACCACACATTTCTCAAATAATACCTTGAACAATCTGTTGCAGAAGTGGGATCGACCATCACTAATAATTGCCCTTGGGGTGCCAAAACGAGAGAATATATTCTTTTTTAAGAACGCAGTGACACTCTTCCTTCATTGTTTGCGAGGGTGATAGCTTTCACCTATTTAGATACATAATCAACCGCTACTAAAATATACTTTATTCTATGAGAACTCACCAAAGGACGCATAAAGTCAAAATTCCAAACATCAAATAACTCAATCACAAAAATGGGATTTAGAGGGAGCTCTTGCTTTCTTGAAATGCCGCCATCTCTTTGGCATCTATCACATGCTTTAGCAAACTCATGAGAATCTTGATGAAGAGTTGGCCAATAGTACCCACATTGTAATATCTTATGAGCGGTTTGGATACCACTATGATGTCCACCAATAGGTGAGGAATAGCATGCCTCTAGAACACTCAACATCTCAAATTCTGGCACACAACGCCGAATAAGCCCGTCGGCACAACTCCTGTATTAATATAGTTCATCCCAAAAGAACTTCTTCACGTTATACCTGAACTTTTTTCTTTGATGAAAGGACAAGTCTGATGGAATAATATCACTAGCCAGATAGTTTGCGAAATCTGCAAACCATGGAATCAAGTCTTGTGAGGCAGCCAATACATGCTCATCAGGGAAAGTATCATCAATATCAGTCTTGTCCCCTAAATCTCTCAAGGATTCATCTTCTAGTCGGGACAAGTGATCGGCAATTTGATTTTCGGTCCCTTTTCTATCCCTTACTTCAAAGTCGAATTCTTGTAGCAGTAATACCCAACGAATCAACCTCGGTTTTGCATCCTTATTTGCCATCAAATATCTCAATGCTGAATGGTCAGTATGCACTATAACTCTAGTACCTAGAAAATAGGAGCAAAATTTTTCAAAGGCAAAGACTACTGCAAGGAGTTCTTGCTTAGTCACTGTGTCTGAGCTTCATTTAGGGCTTTACTAGCATAGTAAATGGGGTGAGTGCATACACCAATTTTTCTTTTAGCTCGCCAAATGCTTTAAGACATGATTCATCAAAATAAAATTTACAATCTTTCTCTAGAAGTTTGCACAACGGATGTTTAATTTTTGAAAAATCTGTGATGAATCTCCGGTAAAAACCTGCATGCCCAAGAAAGATTCTCACACCTTTTACAGAGATAGGTGCGAGAAGTCTCTCTATTACCTTGATTGTAGCTCGATCAACCTCTATGCCCTTTTCTGAAATGCGATGACCTAAAACAATACCTTCTTTCACCATGAAGTGGCATTTTTCCCAATTTAGTACTAAATTGCAGTCTTCACATCTCTTAAGGACCTCTGATAAATTGTTCAAACACCGCTCGAATGAATCACCAACCACATAAAAATCTTCCATAAAAACTTCTATAGTATCTTCTACCATGTCGGAGAATATCGACATCATACATCTCTGAAATGTGGCGGGTGCATTGCACAACCCAAATGGAGTTCTCTTGAACGCAAAGGTCCCATATGGACAAGTAAAAGTGGTTTTCTCTTGATCTTTTGGTGCAATATAAATCTGATTATCCACCGAATATCCATCAAGAAAATAGTACCACCCTTTTCCGGCAAGTCTATCCAACATCTGATTCATGAAGGGCATAGGAAAATGGTCTTTTTCAGTCCATGCATTTAATTTGCGGTAATCCATACACACCATCCATCCAGTAACCGGTCTCATTGGAACAAGTTCATTTTTCTCATTGGGGACGATAGTCATTCCCCTTTTCTTAGGTACACACTGAACAGGGCATACCCAACTACTATCGGCGATCGGATAGATTACTCCGGCATCCAACCACTTAATGGTTTCCTTCTTCACGACCTCTTGCATAGGTGGATTTAAGCTTCTCTGGTGCTCAATACTTGACTTGTGATCGGGCATGAGTTGGATTTTGTGATAACAAATTCCAGGAGGGATCCCAATAATGACCACAATAGTTCACCCAATAGTTCCTTTGAACCTTTTTAGCACTTTCACCGAACTCTCAACTTGTTGTTCATTCAGGTTTGATGCAATTATTACCGGCAAAGTGTCACCATTTCCTAAGAATTCATACCTTAAATGAGGTGGGAGTGCTTTTAGTTCTAACTTTGGAGCTTTTTCTATAGATGGTTTTGCGGGTGGAGACTCACGATTCTTCATGTCTAACTCATATTTCTTTGGTTTAAACCGAACATCACCTCGATCAAGAGCCGCGACTAATGACTCATACTCTTCAATGCAATCGTTATCAAAATTCATTATCACTGCCGCTTATGCTTATACACTTAGACGTTCTTCTATTTGTGTCTCAGATGACTCACCAACGTTGTAAGATATAGCAAATACCGATTAGATCTCACTACTCTGCCTCATGGACCTACAAATGTTGAAGGTCACTTCCTCATTGTTCAACCGAAATTTCATCTGCCCCTTTTCCATATCTACTAAGGCTCTTCTCGTAGCAAGGAATGGCCTCCCAAGAATAATGGGCACTTCAAAACCGACATCACAATCAAGAATAACAAAATCTGCCGGGAATATGATCAACTCCACTTTTACTAGCATATCGTGGAGTATCCCTATAGGCCTTTTTACTGTTCGATCGACCATCAGTAGCCGCATCACAGTGGGCTTTGGATCACCAAAACCCAACTTTTTGTAAATCAAGAGGGGCATGAGATTTATGCTTGCCCCCAAATCACATAATGCTTTCGCAAAATGTAATAACCCGATTGTACAAGGAATAGTGAATGCACCCGGATCTTCTTTCTTTTGTACTAGAGATCTTGTAGCAATAGCACTATAATGATGCATTCTATCATCATCCTCAAAAGTGACCGATCTTTTCTTTGTAACCAGATCTTTCATAAACTTGGAATAACCGGGCATTTGTTCTAAAGCTTCTACCAAAGGGACATTGATACAAAGTTGCTTCAACATTGTTATAAAATGTCGATATTTACCATCCTCGGTCTTTTTCACTAATCTTTGAGGAAATGGGGGTGGTGGTCTAGGCATGGGAGTTACCTTTTTAGGCACTTCAGCATCACTTCCAGTGTTATCTTCTACTTCACCATTAACCTCTACCACTTTGTCAGTATCTTTTGTCACCTTTTGCTTATTAGGCGGCATAAGTGGGTCGATGGTTTGCTACCGTGAGTAGTGATTTCCTTACAATGTCGTTCATTTTTCAGATTTTGGACAGTGTTGCTAGGAAGAGTGCCCGGTTGCCGTGCGTTCACAGTCACAGATAATTGGGCCAATTGTAACTCAAGCTGCTTAATCGATATTGCATGTGTATCGACTTTCTGCCCAATACCCGCTAAATCAATCCTCAACTATTTATTGTGCTCATCACTAGCATCGGACCTCCTCATCATTTTGTGCAACATATCCTCAACTCGCGCCATACTATCTCCACTATCCCTAGGAGTAACTTCACTATTTTGAGGAGGAATATAGGGCCCATTGCTATCATTTCTGTTATCATAGTTACCCATGTTGAAGTTGTTGTCGCGGTTGTAGTTTCCATCTCTGACATAATGACCCTCCCGATTATAGTTACCATAGATCTGACCTTGGTTTCCTTGACCTTGGCGCCATTTCTCATGATTAGAGCCTTGGGCACTCGGTCAGAAACCCCCTGTCTGCTCATTTACCGCATAGGAATCCTCCTCATAATATCATTCATTATTTGGTGGTGGTGGTTTAGACAAGTAGTTGACTGCATTTATCTTTTCTGCACCCCTAGTGACATATTTTAATACCAATCCAAGCTCAGTTCTCATCTGATCCATCTCTTCACGAATCTCTTCTGTGGCTGGGCTGTGAGTGGATTGCACTGTGAAGGTATTTCTCCCAGAATACTAACTTCCTAGTACTCCAAGCTTTATTGTTCCGAGAGATTTTCTCTATCTTTTCGGCAATCTCAGCATAAGGACACTTCCCATTGGAACCACCCACTATAGTATCCAACACCGCTTTATTATTATCATCCTGTCCCCGATAGAAGTATTCCTTCAGTGACTCATCATCTATACGGTGATCTGGGACGCTTCTTAGAAATGAGGTGAATCTATCCCAAGAACTACTAACTGACTCTCCTGGTAGTGCCACAAAGTTGTTCACTCTGTCTTTGTTGTTTAGTTTCTTGGAGACAGGTTAGTAACATGCTAAGAAAATGTCCCTTAGTTGGTTCCAAGTGAAAATTGAGTTATAAGGGAGCTCAGTGAACCAAATAGCAGCCTCTCCCGTTAGTGAGAGAGGAAAGACTCTTAGCCCTATTACATCCAAATCCAAATGAGGCCTCCCTACACAACTTTTACACACTGCCCTTACCTTAGTTATATGGGCATGTGGATCCTCAGAAGGTAACCCAGAAAACAAACCTCTGGCAGTGAGCATTTGGATTAGGCTACTAGTTACCACAAAGGTGTGGCCTGGTTGTAGAGAGGGCAAGCCAAGTGGCCCATCGGAGTCTGCTATATTGTCATAGTTTCTGTAGTATTTTTGAGGACGTGGAGCGTGATTTCGTCCCCTCTGTTGGTTTTCACCCGGAGCATTGGGTAATAATTGACCATGAACATCAACCGGAGCTGGGATGTTCTGGTTTGGATCATCATCATTAATACCCAAGTTTTGATTCATGTTGCGTATAATACGCTCTAATTCTTGATCGTAGGGAAACAAGGGTTCTCTTCCTTTTCGTGTATTTGGCACACAAGGAAGATAGTACTCCAAGAATAAAAAACAATAAACAAAGTAAAATTTAGAAAATCTCGACTAAACAATAGTAATAAGTAAAAGTTAATCTAAAAGCTACTTTCCCCGGCAGCGGCGCCAAAATTTGATACGCTCAAACTTTCTTCTCAAATAAGAAGTAAAGCAGCCGTATCAAGTAAAGAACCCCACTAATGAGGTTGGGATCGTTCTCACGAGGAAAATAGTTCAGTTTTAACTTCAATCTATTATTACTATTATTTAGTCAATTATTTCCTTAGAAAACAAAGACAATAAAAGGGGGGGGGGTTATTTCTAAATGAATGAAAATAGCTAGCTAAATTAAAGTAGACAACTAACAGATTCAAATGTTGGAGTTTAATCAATTAATAAAAGTAACCAGGGTTTAAGTGTTCCCCACAGGTTCCTAATTTGATAATTCTAACTATAACAATTCTTTCCTAGTATCTTGCATGCAAAGTGATAAGTTATGTATTTCTAAATCCTTGGTCTGACATCTAGAAAATTTCACTATGCAGCTTGGTCCGGCTACGTGTGTTGCTATACTAACCCTTACCTTTACCTCATATTAAGCATTGTGTTCGATAATTTGACTAAGTTATTACCTCGTACCAATCAATACTAGCCTATTAAATAGTATACACTAAATCTATGCTGATAATTCTTTTCCTACTATCTACCTCCTTGGTCCGGCAAGTAGCATTAAGGCGAATTCTAACGTTGACCATCCGTTAAAAAGACTTCTAAGCAAAAGAATTATCAGTACATGCAAGACAATATTCTAGAATTGTTATTTTAGTTAGATTTTACCTCATTATTCACCCATGGTTCCCACAACCCTAGTTATGGAGTTTAGTTACCCATAGTCACAATCAGAATATTCATGTATATAATATAAGAATTCATGCACTTACTTTAATGAAAAAGAATAAAATCCAGAAATTTACTTGGTTAATTGACAAAATCACCGACAATCAACTCCAGAGAAAAGTGTAACAATCCAAAGTCTAATATCCAAAATAATCTACTAACAAAGAATCTAACATATAAGTGTTTTACCCAAAACAGTCTAACCCAAAAACGAGGTTTTTACAATTATGTATAAAAAAACAAAAATCTAATAAAAAAAGGACTTTAATTGCTGAAAATCTGTCAAAATGCGGCTTGGTCGATGGACCTAGTGACGGATCATCGCGCTTATGACCAGCCGTCATGGACTCCATCGTCCCATACTTTGCAAATTCTTCTGCTGCTCTCTTCATTACCCTCGACGGCAGGTATGATGGATCGTTCCAAACACGATGGTCCGTCGAGGGTCTCTGTTCCATAACACTTAAACTTCATGGAATTTGGGTATTGGGACTACTTCTCTGATCATCACGACGAACCAACAGGACAGACTGTCATGGCTACGACGGTCCGTCATGCACTTCATAACCCCACACTTGGTCATAATTTCCCATCTTCCTTCAGCAGCTTCACTATGATGCCACCTACGGACCGTCACAAGCACCGTAGGTGGTAACTTTTCTGCATTTCTTGCTCGAAAACTTCCGCGTTCATCTTTAGACAGATTTCCTGCAAATAAAGAGAAACTTACATAAAAATTAATACAGAAAGGCTTTTGTACACACACTAAACTTAAGGAAAAATCATTAAAAATACCTTGAAACCATGGTATATCACATATAAAATTGGTAATTTTCACATTTAACAACAATTCCAATCGTTGAAAGTATTGTCCAACAATATCCGAACTCAATATAAACATTCATTACATATATATCCACTTACTTGAGAAAATTAAGCGAAATGTGTCAAATAAGTCTCGTTTTTGTTATTGGTGATAGATTGACCAAGATCCGGTCAAATCTTTTTTAAAATGTAATTAACTAATTAGGGACCAAATTAACATTTTCAAAACTTTCTAATCTTTTATAAAATAAAAAAAAACTTTTATAATTCAAACCAAATCATTTAAAAAGAAAAATCTTTTCATCTTCCCTCCTCTGTTCTCTCTCTTCTTTTCTTCATCTTCTTCCTTAGAAATTCAGAAATCCATCGTTACTCTTCTCTGCAATCGTTGCTCTTCCTCTCCAATCCTCCATTACTCTCTAATCTTTCTTATCTGTAATCGT
Organism: Solanum chilense; assembly: GCA_032847665.1. Classification (NCBI taxonomy): domain Eukaryota; kingdom Viridiplantae; phylum Streptophyta; class Magnoliopsida; order Solanales; family Solanaceae; genus Solanum; species Solanum chilense. Next base: position 1,165,778 of record JAPDHL010001909.1, on the reverse strand, counting down.
GTTCGACTAGAAATGGGTAAGTTATTTTTTGAAATATTTACAATTTTCGAAGTTTTTTTCTTTGATTAATGAACAATAAAATGTTCTGTAGGTATTAAAACTAGATAATCGACTTAATGGTGTGTATTATTTATTATTTTTGAAAGAAAATCAGCCAACTCGAGAAATCCTTATTTTGGGGAAATGTATTTGTAATGTTATCATTCAGTGAAAACTCATTTTTTGTTGCTGTTGTTCTTTTATTTTGACATTTTGTTGATATGATTTTAGCGTATGTTGCCACATTTTAGTGATATGTTGGTCATTTGTTGCCACATATGATTCAAATATTGCAATAATCTGTGCATGTGTCAACATATGATGCATCTGTCGCTACATAAGATGTATCTGTTGCGCAACAGCAGCTACATATGTGGCAACATAATGTTAATTTATGGCAACAGACTATCCATTGGTTGCAACATACTGCTAATATTATTTTATAATGAATTGTAAAATTGATATGTTGGTCATCTGCTGCCACATAAGATTTAAATGTTGCAATAATCTGTGTAGATTTATCAACATATGATGCATCTGTTGCTACATAAGATTGATATGTTACGCAACAGTAGGTACATATGTGGCAACATAATGTTATTTTATCACAACAGACTATCCATCGGTTGCAACGTACTGCTATTATTATTTTATAATGAATTGTAAAATCTCAATATCTTTTAATTTACCTTGTAGATGAAATGATACAAGAAGCTTCATCCATGACAACAACTCAATCTTCTAACAAGAAATGCTCTTTTTGTCTATGCGAAGAATGTGAGCAGCAACATGATTATCTTATTAGACGTGTTAAAAAACTCACTGATATTTTTAAGGAAATGTCTCATAATATTAATGTGCAAAGATCCAAGAAGACATCACAGCCTTTGAAATGTAGGAGGTTGAAAAAATCTATTTCTCAAACACTTTCTATGATTATTGAGAAGAAAGAAAAGGAGAAGAAGGCAAAGGAGGAGAAAGAGAAGGAGGAGAAGGAAAATGAGAAGAATGAAAAGGAGGAGAAGAAGAAGAAGGCAAATGAGGAGAATGAGAGGGACAAGAAGGCAAATGAAGAGAAGGAAAAGGAGGAAAGGAAAAACAGGGGAAGGAGAAGAAGGCAAAACAGGAGAAAGAAAAGGAGATAGATAAGAAGAAGAAGAAGAAGGAGAAGGAGAAGGAGAAGGAGAAGGAGAAGGATAAGGACAAGGACAAGGAGAATGAGAAGGAGAAAGAAAACACGAAAGCGAAAAAGAAAGGGAAGAAAGTCGAAGTTTCCAGCTGTGATGTGAAGCGACAATATCCATTTGAAGATTTTAGCATTGACGGCGAGGGTCCAACTAAACTAATGTCATCCTTCTCGCAATGGATAAAAGAGGATCTTTACAAGCATCATGCAAAAAGGTAAGTAAAGTAAAGCAAGTAAAGTCGTTCAACTATTATTATAATTTCTTCTTCTTTTCCAATATATAATGATTTATAATGATTACACAATTGTATAGGAAACAAGGAGCATCACTACTTAGCCAATTGCTCATATCTTGGATTTGACGAACTTCATTTAGTAGTTGCATTTCCAATGAATAAGGACTGGTTCTATGTAATGTCTCAACCCAATAGGTGCTGGAATGATGAGGTAAATCCATGGTCACTTTTTTATATATATTTTTTAGTACATGAATATATAAAATTAAATTGATACACTTTTTTGATGCATGTGTACAGTATGAGGATGTCATATTTTACTATTTGCGTAAGAAGTTGAAGCAAAAGATTCAGTGTGAATATCAATATACCACCACTAGTTGTTTTTTCAAAACATACATTGACAATTCTAGTAAATATGAGGATAAAATCATTGACATAATGAAAGGGTATGCTATACCTTCTGGAATGCCTTGTCACTTGACGGATGATGTCTATGTCCCTATAAAGAGTAATGGGAATTCCTTTGGGTTTTTGCAGTCGTTGAATTGAAGGAACGATGCATAAAAGTGTATAATTTCATGTCCTCAAATAGGTCTAATATAAAACTATCATTCGAGATTCAAATATGGCTACAATGTTTCCAAAGTACCTTGAGCTGAGTAGGTTTTTTTTAGCAAAATGAGCGAACCAACATGCCAGTTCTTAAATGTTACCAAGGAAAGAACATATCTCACCCATTTGAAGTCAGTCATGTTACGAGTATTGCCCAACAACAAAGCAGTAGTCTGTAATTATCACAATATTATTTTGTCTTACGACTATCGAAATGTGATGTTATTATATTTTATGATTGATGATATAACATGTAGAGATTGTGGAATTTTTGTTGCTGCATACGCTGAGTATTTGAGTGATGGATTACAAGTACCATCATGTGGAATTAATGCTTACACCCTTCGCTTATGATATGCTTCATTACTATGGAATTATGGGATTGTAAAGGCTCGAAATAATTACATTAGTAATAATGAAGACCCAGAGATGCGTAGAACCAAAAAAAAAATCTAAGATCGATGAAAATGTTGAATTTACAACCATTGATTAGATAGGTGGTTATGTATATCATATCATTGTGAACTACCTTTTTGTTTATAAGTTATATAAAACAATTGGTGAAGTGGTAATTAAAATGTAATTTCGGTAGTAATAAACACGACAAAATTATATGTTGCAACAATTTGTATATACGTAGCAACAAATAGTATATATGTAGTAACAAATAGTATATATGTTGCGACAGATAGTATATTTGTACCAATAGATAGTATAGATGTAGCAACAGTTCGTATATATGTAGCAAGATATAGTATATATGTAGCAACATATGTCCACAATTTGAATCGTCAAAATTAAAAAAAAAATAAACGGCTTTATTTTCATTTTTTCTCTCTCCTCTCTTTTATAAATGTCATTTCGTATTCCACAAGATTTATTTATTTATACTAATTTCTCTTCTATATATGTAAATTATGTAGTAATAAACACGAAAAAAATATATGTTGCAATAGTTAGTATATATGTAGCAACAGATATTATATGTCGCAACATATGTCACATTTTGAATTGTCAAAATTAGAAAAAAAATTGAACGGTTTTAATTTTCACTTTTGCTCTCTCCTCTCTCTTCTATAAATGTCATTTCGTATTCCAAAAAATTTATTTATTTCTTCTCTACTGCCAACTTCTCCTTCTTCTCTTCGATTCTCTTAGTCCTTTCTTCACATATCATCTTCTACAACAAGGCGGTGTTGTCCTCATAATTTCTACTTTATCATTGATATATATCTTCTCAGGTAAGGTAACATTTAATTAGGTTTTTAAATGCATGTGCATATTTGCTTATTGCCCTGTTTTTACTTGTGGTTGTAGAATGTGTGTGTGACTTTCAAATATTTTATTTTTGTGGTTGAAGATACAAATATAATGGCTCCTATCAAAAGAAAACTTGATATTGATACATCTGACCAAACAAAGATCCAGAAGAAGGCTAGGTCTAAAATTCATAGGAAGAGGAACGAAAATACTACACTTTTAGAAAAACTTGCAACTGAAGCGGTTTCTTCTTCTCAAGCAGAAGTAGAATTTTGTCAAAAAGAGTATGAACAAAGACAAGTAGTGGAGGAAGTAGACGAAAAATTAGAAGTTGAGGAACAAGGGAAAATAAATGAAGTTCAGGAAGAAAAATAGGAAAATACAGAAGTAGTAGTTGTGGCACAACAAGAAAAAAATAAACGAAGTTCATAAAGAAGAACAAGAACTTCATGAAGAGTTCAATGCTAGTGGTGATGATGGGATTAAAATTAACAATGAGACACTTTTCCTGTGCATCTGCAGCCTGATGCTAATGGTGACAACATCATTAGGTCAGTCCTGGGAAGAACTTTCGTCAAATTCAGGGACATCCTCACATGTTGCTACAGACGAGTCATGTGTTGCAACATGTGACACATGTTGCTACAGATGATTCATCTGTAACAACATTTGTTACACATGTTGCGACAGACAATTCATCTATAGCAACAGAAAATTCTTGGTGATGACACATTTTTACTATTTTAGGTTGTCCATCCATGGATTACCCCAACAGAAGAGGAATTGCAAATGTCATATGTAATAACTCTAGTGTTAGTTGAAACCATTTTTGATCCTGTTGTGGATAGAGTTAAAATGGTGTTGGCAGGAGCAACAACCATCAAAAGAGAGAGAGAGTTCCTATTGAAGTCAGTAATTAATTAGTTGTTTTTGTGCTGATGATGGTGTTTATGTTGATTATGGTGTTGGTGTTGGTGCTGCTGTTGCTGCTGATGCAAGACAACACGAAGGTGATACCTCTAGTAGACGATGTTGTTGCTTTCTCTTTGACAAGTGTGAGAAACATGATGAAGATTCTATCATGTATCTACAAAAATTGAGTGAAGCTGTCAATGAATTTAAAAACAAGAGGGGTGTGAAGGGCATTGTAACAAATAATGTGCGACATGCATGTACAACAAAGGCCAAACGGAGAAAATAATCATTTGTCAAGGCAATGCAAAATTTGAAGAGGAAGATGTTTGGAGAAATTCCAAGGGCCGTAATGGAGAAGAGGTGACGGAGTATAAAAAAGTAGAATATTTATAGGCGTCCCTCTGTAGCTGAAAAAGAAGTAGTAATTAAGGTGACCGGTGCAAAGGATATTCGAATGGAATACGCCATGCATGTTTTTACCGATCAAGATTTCAGGAACATGACAAGCCTAATAGTTTGATAGGAAGACTGGTTAATCCTACTTTTTTGTATTATTAACTATTTCTTTTGTCTTTTCAGTGAATACTCTTCCTAACTATTTAATATTATTTTTTATTTCACTATATTGACGAAATCCTTAACCTCATGCTCAGAGGCATTGGAAATACCCATACTACTATGATCCCAGATATAGAATCCTGGATCTCAACTTCTGTATGAACTTCCTATATAGATATAATCAAATGAGCGATGAGGCAAAAATGTTAGGTGGTAAAAGCATGAGTCAGTTACTAGATGACTTTGTATGGGATGATGATATGATTGACTATGTCAGGAGTATTAGGTCAAATCCTGGAGGCATGGATTGGATTGATGCAAAAATGATTTTGACAGTCATGAACATTTCGGGTAATCATTTCGTGACTGTCGAGATTCTCTTGCACGAGGGTTTGATCAATGTTTATGACTACAACCTGGTGGTTACGCTAAAAAACAAGTTTTTCACACTCATACAACCTATCTTCGAGTTGCTGCTTAAATTGCTGAAATAGTGGAATAATGAATCAATTGCCAAAGAAGTTGCTCACTCAACCATGGGAATTTAACAGTCGAATAGAACTTATAGTACAAAATGCAAGTGGAGCGGCGTACGGGTCATATTCCATTGCATCCATTGAGCAATTTATTAGTCAGACAAAATTGCATCTACCTAGTTCACTGTTATGTGACAATCTAATTGAACGGATGCAATATATTTGGGCTAATGAGATAATATCTCAGTGCTTAAAGCCTTGACATTATGCTTGTAACTAAAGACAATGTTTAATTTATCAAATATGTTATTTTATTTTATCTTAAAGATATGTAATTAAGGACAATGTTTATTTTATCAATTTGTCTATCACAACATTTGGCATATGTCGATACAGATGATTCGTATATTGTAATATTTGAGTTAGATGTTGCTACAGATGATTATATGTAGCAACATTTCTTGCAGATTTGCTAAAGACAATTTTATATAGCAACATTTGAGTAAGATATTGCTACAACTGATGTGTATATCGCAATATTCATTCATCACGACATGTAGCATATGTTGCTACAGACGAATTAGCTGTAGAAATATTTGAGTCATGTGTTGGTATAGGTGATTATATGTAGCAATATTTGAGTTAGATGTTGCTACAGATGATTCTTCTGTAGTAACATTCGTCCATCACGACAGAAAAGGCGTGGTAATTTTACTATTTTTCGTTCTTTTTCACCTTGCATTAATTTATTTTGTAATCTTAATGCGTTGTTTCTTTTATAGTTTGATTTTTTCAATCGTAAATTGATCTAACTACACTGAGAATGATTAAAAAAGCAGCAGAAGGTGGCCACGGAGGTGCAGAGTATGTGCTTGCCATAATTTCAATATTTAGAGAAGGCTTGATGTACATTGCTAACATGAAAAAAATATTCCAGTAATAGTTAGAAGATGTCGGCACCATTTGCAGTGCATTTTAAATCAAATGTGGGTGAAAAAACTTAATATTTTGGGTGTAAGACCCATTTGTTGCACTGTGCATCAACCCCAACAAAATGCCCACAGGATTGGTTGGCAAAGAGAAAGTGACGATGAAGACGATATTCATTGCAAATTGTGAATTTGTGATGAAAAACTATATTATCTAGTTAAATTTCTTCCGCATACTACTATATGGGATTAATTTAATTTAATCTATGTTGAAGACGATGTTGATTTTATTATTTTTTGTATTTATTTTGAAATTATATATGTGGCAACACATTATATTACATATGGTGAATATTTTGCCTTCACTTATTTCGTACTTATATTCGAATGATGATATAACAAATTATGGTCATACACAACACTCTTCATTGTAATACCTTATTAATATTGATTATTTATGTTCTAAATCGATCGAATCATCTATTAGTGTCTCCTTGATTTTTCATTTGTAGCAACATATGTAGTTTCTGTTGTTAAATTCACAACATATAAGAAACTGTTGCAACATATAATTATACAAATGACTCTTTTGTGGCTTAATTCAATTAAATTGTCACGTAATTCAATATATATAACACCAATATATAGTCCTACAACATGTCGAAGTAACAAATTATGGTTGTTAACAACACTCTCCATTAGATTATAACAATTATAATTTTAAGGACAATCATCTCACTATTTCATCATACATTGTCCTAGTAAATCTATATGATAGTATATAACACCCTTTTAAATCATTGTTCCAAATGTTATACCTTATTATTATTGATTATTTATGTTCTAAATCACTAAAATTTGGTTCAAATTTCTATTTTTCCTTTCCTAAATCGATCGAATCGTCTATTAGTGTCTCCTTGATTTTTCATCTGTAGCAACATATGCAGTTTCTGTTGTTAAATTCGCAACATATAAGAAACTGTTGCAACATATAATTATAACAAATGACTCTTTTGGGGCATAATTCAATTAAATTGTCTCGTAATTCGATATGTAACACCAATATATAGTCCTATAACATGTCTAAGTAACAAATTATGGTCATTAACAACACTCTCCATTAGATTATAGCAATTATATTTATAAAGACAATCATCTACTTGTACATCATACGTTGTCCTAGTAAATCCATATGATAGTTATATAACACCCTTCTAAATCGTTGTTCCAAATGTTATACCTTATTATTATTGATTATTTATGTTCTAAATCACTAAAATTTGGTTCAAAGTTCCATTTTTTCTTTCCTAAATCGATTTGAATAGTCTATTAGAGTCTCCTTGATTTTTCATCTGTAGCAACATATGCAGTTTCTCTTGTTAAATTCATAACGTATAAGAAAATGTTGCACCATATAATTATAACAAATGACTCTTTTGGGGCTTCATTTAATAAATTGTCTCGTAATTCGATATGTAACACCAATATATAGGCATACAACATGTCTAAGTAACAAATTATGGTCGTTAACAACAGTCTCCATTGGATTATAGCAATTATATTTACAAAGACAATCATCTCACTAGTTAATAATACATTGTCCTAGTAAATCCATATGATAGTTATATAACACCTTTCTAAATCGTTGTTCCAAATGTTATACCTAATTATTATTGATTATTTATGTTCTAAATCACTAAATTTTTGTTCAAATTTGCATATTTCCTTTTCTAAATCGATCGAATCATCTATTAGTGTCTCCTTGATTTTTCATCTGTAGCAACATATGCAATTTTTGTTGTTAAATTCGCAACATATAAGAAAATGTTGCAACATATAATTATGACAAATGAATCTTTTTTAAAAGTGGCCCAATGATAGACATAGCCCATTTTGTTTAAGAAAAAGTAAAATAGGCTCAACCCATTCTAGAATACGTTTTCATTTTCATTTCAAGAATAGGGTTTTCAAATTTTTCAACATTGCAGCTTCAGTTTTGGCATTTTTTTCAAATCTAATTTGATTATCTGTGAATAACACTATTTTATGTTTGATTCGCCTTTGGTTAAACAAAATTTTGGTACTCCAATGGAATGATGTCAGATTCTATAATTAGTCGAATTTGTAAGGATGAAAATGATACTATGTTGAATGATAAAATGTATTGCAAAGATGGAGATATACTTTCAATGCAAATTTCATGGTCAAAACACAATCCAGGTCACAAATTTTGGTCTTGTCCACGATATCGTGTATGTGTGTTTATTTCTAAAATATTTTAGAGATTTCAGTTGTCTTTTTTTTTTAAATAAAATTTATTTCTTTATGGTATTTTAGGAGAATTCATGCAACTTCTTCAGATGGAGGGATCGTGAAGATGTTGATATGCGATTCAAGTTTGTTATTCTCCGATTGGCGAATAAAATTAAGGAGTTGGACACCGTTGATGAAAGTCATATCAAAAGAAGTACCAAATGGGGAATGAAGGAGAAGAAAAAGACCAAATGTTGTAGCATCTGGAAGCTAATGTTGGAATTCTTTGTTTTTTTCTTGTATTTTTAAGAATTACCAATAAGAATTTTGTAGAGGATACAAAATTATTATGTAGGTGTGTAAAACTAATACAATTATCATAGGTGTGGAATTAAATAAACGTAGTTTTGCACTCCTGATCAAAAAACAAATTATTATATAGTCGCGATGGATGAATGTTGTGATATACGCTTCAGCTGTAGAAACATATGACTCAGATGTTGCTACATCTAATCACTTGTAGGAACATCTGACTCAAATGTTGATACATATAATCACATATACCAAGATATGACTCAAATGTTGTTACAGCTGATTCGTCTGTAGCAACATATGCCACATGTCGTAATGGACGAATGTTGCTACAAACGAATCAACTGTAGAAACATATGACTCAGATGTTACTACATATAATCATTTATAACAACATCTGACTCAAATGTTGCTACATATAATCACCTATACCAACATATGACTCAAATGTTGGTACAACTGATTCGTTTGTAGCAACATTTGTCATATGTCGTGATGGACGAATGTCGCTATAGATGAATCAGCTGTAGCAACATAAGACTCATATTTTGCTATGTATAATCATCAGTAGCAACATCTGACTCAAATATTGCTACAACTGATTTATTTGTAGCAACATATGCCACATGTCGTGATGCACAAATATTGTGATATACGCATCAGTTGTGGAAACATCTGACTCAAATGTTGCTATATAAAATCATCTGTTGAAACATATGCAACAAATGTTGCTAAATGTAATCATCTTTAGCAACATCTGACACAAATGTTGCGATATATGAATCATCTGTAACGACATATCTCAAATGTTTGTGATAGACAAATTGATAAAAATAAACATTGTCCTTAATTACATTGTCTTTAAGATAAAATAAAATAACATATTTGATAAATTAAACATTGACTTTAATTACAAGCACAATGTCAAGGCTTTAAGCACTGAGATATTATCCCATTAGCCCAAATGTATAGCATCCGTTCAATTAGATTGTTACATAACAGTGAACTGGGTGGATACAATTCTGTCCGACTAATCAAGTGCTCAATGAATGCAATGGAATATGACCCGTACGCCGCTCCACTTGCATTTTGTACCATAGGTTCTATTCGAACGTTAATTTCCCATGGTTGAGTGAGCAATTTCTCTGGCAAATGATTCATTATTCCACTCTATTTCAGCAATTTAAACAGCTTGTCATTTTTCGTAACCACCAGGTTGCAGTCATAAACATTGATCAATCCCTTGTGCAAGAGAATCTCGACAGTCATGAAATGATTACCCGAAATGTTCATGACTGTCAAAATCGTTTTCGCATCAATCTAATCCATGCCTCCAGGAGTTGGCCTAATACCCATGACATAGTCAATCGTATCATCATCACATACAAAGTCATCTAGTAACTGACTCATGCTTTTACCACCTGACATTGTTGGCTCATCGCTCATTTGATTATATCTATGTAGGAAGTTCATACAGAAGTTGAGATCAAGGATTCTATCTCTGGGATCATAGTAGTCTGGGTATTTCCAATTCCTCTGACGCATGAGGTTAAGGATTTCGTCAATATACTAAAATAAAAAATTATATTAAATAATTAGGAAGAGTATTCACTGAAAAGACATAAGAAATAGTTAATAATATAAAAAGTAGGATTACCCAGTCTTCCCACCTATGTCATGTTCCTAAAATCTTGACCGGTAAAAACATGCATGCCGTATTCCATTCGAATATCCTTTGCACCTGTCACCTTAATTTTACTTCTTTTTCAGCTACAGAGGGATGCCTATAAATATTCAATTTTTATACTCTGTCACCTCTTCCTCCATTACGGCCCTTGGAATTTCTCCAAACATCTTCCTCTTCAAATTTTGCATTGCCTTGCCAAATGATTCTTTTCTACGCTTGGCCTTTGGAGTACACGCATGCCGCACATTCTTTGATACAATTCCCTTCACACCTTTTTTTTTAAAATTCATTGACAACTTCACTCAATTTTTGTAGATACATGATAGAATCTTCATCATGTTTCTTACATTTCTCACAGAGAAAGCCACAACATTGTCTACAAGAGGTAGCCCCTTCGTGTTGTCCTGCACCAGCACCAGACAAGTCACATGTTGCTGCAGACAAGTCATGTGTTGCCACATGTGACACATGTTTCTACAAATGATTCATCGGTAACAGCATCTGTGATATATTTTGTGATAGACAATTCATTTGTAGCAACAGATGAATTATCTGTAGCAACATGTGACACAAATGTAGCAACATATGTCTGTAATATACTAATAATAAATTACTGCATCAAAAGGAGGGTTAAAAAGATTTGGAATATTCCCTTCTTCGGTAGTTTTTGTTCTTTCCATCAACCATCTCATCATCCTTGGGGATGATCTCTCTTCTGCTACAATTACTTGGTGGGTCAAATAAGGAATGACTTCAAATGCCCATGCCTGTAAAAAGGAAAACCTGTCAATAATCAAATGTTGAATTATTACTTAATATAATATAAAAAGATTAAAAACATTTAGCTTGACCATGAAAGCTCTCTGACCCCACGGGTGGTTCTTAAAATCTTCAATATCCTGACAAAAATTGACATACTTTAAAAGTATTTTGTTGCCCGGATCCTTCGGAAAAAGAATATTATGTGTAAACCAAAGTAATTCAAAATGACTCCATATGCTTCCTTGTTGTATCCTCCCGTTCCAACAAACTTAATAAGTCATAATTTTTAAAGCTTTTGCCAACAAGGGATATCAAGTCCTGCTCCTCAATTGACATTGACTGTTGTCCTGCTTCTACTACATCTTTAACTATTTTATTTCGTGGTGGTTCTGTTTTAACAATGTATTCAGGGATGGTCTCAACAGGAGGACGACATGTTAGCCCTTTAACTATGGCAAACTCTCTTATGCCAAAGAAAGCTGGCATGCCACAATAATTAATTAGAGTCTCATCCTTCTTAATGAGATTTTCAAAAATTAACCTTCTTTTCAAAAGTTCATACATGATGCTCATTTGAAAATGTTGAAGTGGATCAATGGGTAAATCAAGATAATGACCAAAACAGTTATTTCAGAAAAAATCTTCTGATTGATTTCTCTTGAGGATATCCCTGAATTTGACGAAAGGTCTTCCCAGGATTGACCTAATGATGCTGTCACCATTAGCATCAGGCTGCATATGCACAGGGAAAGTGTCTGCATTGGTGATTTTAATCCCATCATCACCACTAGCATTGAACTCTTCATGAAGTTCTTGTTCTTCTTCATGAAATTCATTTATTTTTTTCTTGTTGTGCCACAACTACTACTTCTATATTTTCACCTTCTTCTTCCAGAACTTCATTTATTTTCCCTTATTCCTCAACTTCTTGTTTTCCATATACTTACTCCACAACTTGTCTTCGTTCATATTCTTTTTGACAAAATTCTACTTCTGCTTGAGAAGAAGAAACCGCTTCAGTTGCAAGTTTTTCTAAAAGTGTAGTATTTTCGTTCCTCTTTCTATGAATTTTAGACCTAGCCTTCTTCTTGATCTTTGTTTGGTCAGATGTATCAATATCAAGTTTTCTTTTGATAAGAGTCATTATATTTGTATCTGCAACCACAAAATAAAATATTTGAAAGTCACACACACACACATTGTACAACCACATGTCAAAACAGGGTAATAAGCAAATATGCACATGCATTTAAAAACCTAATTATATTTTACCTTACTTGAGAAGATATATATCAACAATAAATTAGAAATTATGAGGACAACACCACCTTTTTTTAGAAGATGATCTGTGAAGGAAGGACTAAGAGAATCGAAGAGAAGAAGGAGAAGTTGGCAGTAGGGAAGAAATAAATAAATTTTGTGGAATACGAAATGACATTTATGGAAGAGAGAGGAGAGAGGAGAGAGGGAAAACAAAAATTAAAACCGTTCAATTTTATTTATTTTATAATTTTGACAATTCAAAATGTGACATGTGTGCTACATATATAAAATTTGTTGCTACATATATACTAATTATTGCAACATATAATTTTTTCGTGTTTATTACTATAGAAATTACATATATAGAAGAGAAATTAGTATAAATAAATAAATCTTGTGGAATACAAAACGACATTCATAGAAGAGAGGAGAGAGGAGAGAGGTGAAAATGAAAATAAAGCCGTTTATTTTTTTAAAAAATTTGACAATTCAAATTGTCGCCATATGTTGCTACATATATACTATCTGTTGCTACATATATACGAACTGTTGCTACATATATATTATATGTTACTACAGATATACTATCTATCGCAACATATATACTATCTATTGCTACATATATACTTTATGTTGCTACATATATACAAACTGTTGCAACATATAATTTTGTCATGTTTATTACTACCGAAATTACAGTTTATTTAACACTTCACCGATTGTTTTATTCAACTTATCAACAAAAAGGTAACCCACAATGATATGATATACATAACCACCTATCTAATTAATGGTTGTAAGCTCAACATTTTCATCGATCTTAGATTTGTTTTGGTTCTACGCAACTCTGGATCTTCATTATTACTAATGTAACCATTTCGAGCCTTTACAATACCATAATTCCATAGGGGTGAAGCATATCTCAAGCGAAGGGTGTCAACATTAATTCTACATGATGGTACTTGTAATGCATTACTCAAATACTCTGCGTATGCAGTAACAAAAATTCCACAATCTCTGCATGGTATATCATCAATCAAAAAATATAATAACATCACATTTCGATAGTCATAAGACAAAATAATATTGTGATACTTACAGACTACTGTTTTCTTGTTGGGCAATACCAGTAACATGACTAACTTCAAATGTGTGAGATTTGTTCTTCTATTGGTAACATTTAAGAACTGACCAGTTGGTTCGCTCATTTTGCTACAAAAATCCACTCAACTCAAGGTATTTTGGCAACATTGTAGCCATCTTTTGAATCTCGGAGGATAGTTTTCTATTAGACATATTTGAGGACATGGAATCATACAATTTTATGTATCGTTCCTTCAATGCAACGACTGCCAAGACCCAATGGAGTTCTCCATTACTATATTACAGGGACATAAACATCATCCATCAAGTGCCAAGGCATTCCAGAAGGTATAGCATACCCTTTCATTATGTCAATTATTTCATTCTCGTATTCACTAGATTGTCAATGTATGTTTTGAAAAAACAACTAGTGTTGGTATATTGATATTCAGACTGAAACATTTTCTTCGACTTCTTACGCAAATAGTAAAATATGACATCCACATACTACACACATGCATCAAGCAAGTGTATCAATTTAATTGTATATATTTATGTACTAAACAGTACATATAAAAGTGAGCATGGATTTACCTCATCATTCCAGCACCTATTGGGTTAGACATTACGTAGAACCAGTGCTTATTCATTGGAAATGTAATTACTAAATCAAGTTCGTCAAATTCAATTTTGAGAAATTGGATAAGTAGTGATCCTCCTTGTTTCCTTTGCAATTGTGTAATAATTATATATTGGACAACAAGAAGAAATTCTAATAGTAGTTTATCGACTTTACTTGCTTTACTTTACTTACCTTTTTGCATGATGCTTGTAAAGATCCTCTTTTATCCATTGCGAGAAGGATGACATTAGTTTAGTTGGACCCTCGCCGTCAATGTTAAAACCTTCAAATGGATATTGTCGCTTCACATCAGAACTGACAACTTCGACTTTCTTCCCTTTCTTTTTTGCTTTCGCTTTTTATTTCTCCTTCTCCTTCTCCTTCCCCTTCTCCTTCTGCTTCTCCATCTCCATCTCCATCTCCATCTCCATCTCCTTCGCCTTCACATTCGTCTTCTTCTTCTTCTCCTTCTCCTGTTTTTTCTTCTTCTCCTTCTTCTATTTTGCCTTCTTCTCCTTCTTCTATTTTGCCTTCTTCTCCTTCTCCTATCTTCATTTGCCTTCTTCTCCTTCTCTTTCTCCTCCTTTGTTTTTTCTTCTTATACTCTTTTGTATTCTTCTCCTCTTTCTTCTCAATAATCATAGAAAGTGTTTGAGAAATAGATTTTTTCAACCTCCTACATTTCAAAGGCTGTGAAGTCTTCTTAGATCTTTGCACATAAATATTATGAGATAGTTCCTTAAAAATATCAGTGAGTTTTTTAATACGACAAATAAAATATTCATGTTGATGCTCACATTCTTCACATAGACAAAAGGAGAATTTCATGTTAGAAGATTGAGTTGTTGACATGGATGAAGATTCTTGTATCATTTCATCTACAAGGTAAATAAAAAAATATTGAGATTTTACAATTCATTATAAAAATAATAATAGCAGATGTTGCAACCGATGGATAGTCTGTTGCGATAAATTAACATTATGTTGCCACATATGTACCTGCTGTTGCGCAACATATCTAACTTATGTAGCAATAGATGCATCATATGTTGATACATCTATACAGATTATTGCAACATTTGAATCTTATGTGGCAGCAAATGATTAACATATAATTTTACAATTCATTATACAATAATATTGGTAGTATGTTGCAACTGATGGATAGTATGTTGCGATAAATTAACATTATGTTGTCACATATGTACCTGTTGTTGCGCAATATATACATCTTATGTAGCGACAGATGCATCATATATTTACACATCTGTACTGATTATTGAAACATTTGAATCATATGTAGCAACAGATGATCAACATATCACTAAAATGTGGCAACATACGTTAAAATTATATCCACAAAATTGCAAAAAAAAGAAAAGAAGAAGAACATTAACAAAAAACTACTTTTCACTGAATGATAACATTACAGATACATTTCCTCAAAATAAGGATTTTTTGAGTTGGCTGATTTTCTTTCAAAAATGATAAATAATACACACCATTAAGTCGATTATTCAGTTTTACACCTACAGAACATTTTATTGTTCATTAATCCAAGAAAAAAACTTCAAAAATTGTAAAGTATTTCAAAAAATAGCTTACCCATTTTTAGTCGAACACGATTATAGATCAGAAAGACGAGAGAGTAATAGAGGACTGGAGAGGAAGAGTAACGATGAATTTTTGAATTTCTAAGGAAGAAGATGAATAAAAGAAGAGAGAGAAGAGAGAAGGTAAGATTAAAAGATTTTTATTTTTAAATGATTTGGTCTGAATTATAAAAGTGTGCTTTTTTGTATTTTATAAAAGATTAGAAAGTTTTGAAAATATTAATTTGGTCCCATAATTAGTTAATTACGTTTTAAAGAAGATTTGACCGGCTCTTGGTCAATCTGTCACCAAAAACAAAAATGAGTATTTGACACCTTTCGCTTAATTTCCTCACAAAAGTTGGTTAAATTAGGTATTGTTAAATTACCCTTTTGCCCTTCATTTAATTCATTGGACCAAACTGTCAACTTATAAACTTGAGGGAAACTCCACAATCCTTAATCATTAATCACATAATTATCACCTACACCCAATATTTAAGACTTATGTCACCATCCATTTATTTTGAAACGTTAATGTCACTTTTTTTAAAAAAATCCTGGATTGTTCTCAAATATTTAAGCTTCTTCTTCAAAAAGTAAAATAAAAGAACTTTTTCACCCTATTATTATATTTTTGGAATTTGAGCACCAATTTTTTTCGCCGTGGAAACTGGAGAAACTACCGCACATTTATGCATCTTCTAAAAAGGAAAATAAGACTTACTCCTTTTGACTTAATTTATGTATAAATTATAGGTACCACATATTATTAATACTAAATAACATCTTATTTATTCTAGTTTTGTATTTACCGAAAATCCCTTAAAAGTTTTGTTTGCGGGATACGTGTTGAGAAGTACGGAATACATAAGTGTTGATACATTTCAATTGATAGTTGTTATGTTTACAATGAAAATAATAACGTAAATTTGTTTTTAATAACCATAAATCACGTAATTTACACTCGACAGCTTGCGTAATTGATAGATAAATTCAAATTTCAAATTAGAGTACCTTCATCAAACAAAATTAGTTCTGATAAAGTTGAGGTACATTCTAAGAAGTCAAAAAAATAGCTTAGAAGATGAATATCTCAATTTTGTTACAGCATTCTGAAATTTGGATAAGCAATGTTAATTACGAAGGTTACAAGGTTGATGGAATTGTTGTTGGACAATCCACTTCATTTGTGAATCTGAAAATATTGATTTTAGCAGAATTGGAGATCGGCAGTGTTACAAAAGATATTGAAATCCAATACATTGTAGAGGGAAACTCATGTCTATTGAAAATCAAGAACTGATAAGGGATGTTCTTGGAATCGGCATGTATCAATTGTGTATTGATACAACTGATAAAATTGTTGGGAGATACATAATTTTGATTGTTCATCCGGAAAATCGTATGTGAAGAAGGTATCGAAAAAGATACTTAAGATCTTGGTTTGCTCGAATCGAGAATTTGTGACTTTGATTATATTCCATAACTAAATGCTACAAATTACATAACTGATTCCAATAGTACCGACGTTAAGACGGGGCAGTTGTATAATGATTAAGGAACACTCATCGCTGTAATGACTAAATATAAAAAAAAGAATAACTTCAATTTTCGAGTAAAAATATCGGATAAGAAAAGGTATTGGAATGTTTTTTCTCTAATTTTATTGTTTTTCTTTAGATTTTGCATATATTTAGTACAACTCTAGTTGCATACATAAGTCTAATTAGTATATGTTTCATTATGATAAGTTTGTGAGTGTTTGATGATAATTATTATGACTTATAGTATTGACAATTGATTTACATGTGTATTGATAAATCTTATTATGTGATACATAAAAGATTTGCAAAAAAATAGTTGTATTGTTTAATATGGCAGATACATTAGTTATGAATATCTTTAACATTGCTTTTGTTATATGAATTAATCCGATGAAAAAATTTGGACAGTTATGTGTTGGTTTGCTTTAGTGATCAATGTGAATGGACATTAAAGTCTTCTTGGAGAAAAAATCTGATGTATTCAAAGTGAGATACTTCAATAGTGAAGATACATGTTCGATGCGGGATAGGATACTTACAAAAGTACAAGCACAATTGAATTATTAGTGGTGTGACTGCCCCTAAATTGGTAAATCATAAATGAATTCATATGCCTCAAGATGTAATTGAAGATATTCGAGAATTATATAGGGTTGATATATCATACCAGCAAGCATGGCGTGCTATGAACATGCACTATTAATACTCAAGGGTAATTCATCAGAAGAATAAATCAGATGTCGAGATACATATGGATGCTAAATAAAGTGTATCCAAATTCATATATAAGGATGCAAAAGACGGAAAGTAATCAATTCATATATCTTTGCATAGCCCTGAGACCGTTGATAAGAGGGTTTGACTACTGCAGGCCTGTAGTTGTAGTGGACGTTGCACATCTTGGCAGAGCTTACAAAGATACTTTTGTATCAGCGAGCACAATCGATGGTGCAAGTATGACTGTTGTAATACTGATGTAATGTAAAACTTATTTTATATTTATAATTAATGTATCTTAGTGTAAACATTTGTATCATGAAGTTAAATGTGTGTTGCTTTATAATTAGGTTGCATATTGCCATTGGCATATGGTGTTGTTGACATGGATCTTCGAACAGTTCAAAAAAAGCATTTGGCGAGTATGAAAACATGTGTATTGTAAGTATTATGAAGAGTGTAAGCCTTATGTTCCCAAATGTAACTCATTCTGCATGCATATGTCATATTTGGAAGACTGTATGTTCAAGTTTCAAAGAAGTAAAAACACACTAAGTGATATATTTTACTCAATGGCAAAGGCATACAGAAAGGAAGGTATTGTTAAATTAATGGCTAAGGTGGTGAAAGTTGATCATAGGGTGAAGGATTACCTTGACTGTATTACTCCGAAAGTCTAAGACGTATTCTAGAGCCTAACATGAGTGTCTAAAGGTTGTGTCACTGTTTAAGGTCCAACAATAATGAATATAAGTCATTTAGGAATTTTAGGAATGAAAACCTCAAGGTTCGTCCATAACGTCTGGAAACTAGTTTAATGAGGTGCTAGTGTGCCTTAGCCTATTTGACTTAGTTTTAGGAGTTGAAAAATGATGAATTTTGGTGGAAGGCTTTATAACATGTATTAGAGTTAATTCATCATCGAAACGTCTGTGTACGACTCCCCAAGGACCAATTAAGGGCCCTTGAGGAGGACCCTCGCATTTGTGTTATAGGCTGCCTAAGGCAGTGTCCACAAACAACTTGCCACCAACGATTATGGTCTAATCGATGGAGTGTAGATTGCCTCCATAGATTCACACTTAGAATATTTGTAAAAAACTATATTTTAACCATTCTCTGAACAAAACATCGGACCAACAGGATGGAGGGTCCTATGGTCGTCGATTGACAAACAGGGCGTGGACGGGGAGTCGTCTGTGAGGTACTATTTTTGCTGCACAAATTTAAGTGAGCTAAATTAATTAATTTTGTTGTTAGTCAATTGTTTAAGTTTTAAGTAAGGTTAATTAAGTTAATTAACAACTCATATAAATACCCTAACCTAATTAAACTAACCTAAGCCCTCGTAATTCCCAAACCTAAATTAGCTCCTCCTTCTATACTCTCTCTCTCCCAAGAAGAAGAACACCATCTAAAGTAAAATTCAAGGAGGTTCTAGGGATGAAAAATTCAAAGTTTCTCCATCAAATTTAAACAATCAACAAAGGCATGGGATTCCTTTCACTTTTGGGATATCTTTCCCCAAAGGTTCCTTCAAGATGATTTCAAAAAAGTGAAATTAAAGTGGGTTTTTCATCCATTACTAAATTGATCTTGTGAATTTCTTTTGTTTATTATTTATTCTGGATATTATTAGTATAGTCACATGTATTATAACTCAATTATGTTACTTCTTGATGTGTTGTTCTAGTTTGTAGAAGATGACCTACTCCCCTTAACCCTAGGTTGTGATCTTGAATTCAATTGTATAACATTGACTTAATTGGTTTGGTTAGTGTGCCAATTACTACCCTATGCTGTTATTATGCTAATTATGAGTATATTGTGATATATTGTAGTCCTACCATTCTAGTTCTTGAGTAATTGACCAAGGTTGTGAAGTAGACTATGAACTTGATCTAAGTCTCTAATTCTAGGCTATGAATAAGTGATGAGTTGTTGTAAAATAATTCAATTTTCCTTGTTATTATGTTTTTTATTATTGTGTGATGATATTGCACATTGTTGGGTTGAGTTGAGGGTTAATGGTAAGACCTTGATGATGACATTGTGAAGGGAGATTGAGTAAGTCTTGTGATCTCTATTCATTACTTTAATTATGGTTACTTGTGATTAAGTGATGATGTTGTATTGAAGTATATCTTATATTAAGATTGATAGGGTTGGTATGATGTTGAATTGAGATGTCTTGAACTATGAATTGTGAGTTGTTTGCTAAGATGTAAATGTTATAAGGATGGTCATAATTTACCAATGAGCCTTGTCATGATGTGATTAAGTAATGTGCTAACCTCACTTATATGAATTGTAATGAAAGGACAATACTCATCCAATTCTTATTGAGCTACGATGATTATGATTATACAAGGGATAGACTCTATGACATACATTAAGTTATGATGATTAATAAAGACATTTCAAAATGGACTCTATCTTAGCACCCAGTGAACTAGAGTGAGGAATGTCCCTTCCCACATAGGGAAGGTAGGTTCAGTAATGTACTCTTCAGATTTGAGACTACAATGAATGTATTATGAAGAGAGTCCCAACAATATCTCCTAGTTCTTTAACTATGTTTCCCCCATAGGAATACTAGCTAGTGGATCTACGCAGTTGCTATGTTCATATTTTGTTACTACCTTGGCAAGTAGTCCGCCTTCCTTCGGTATAGGTTTCCATAACACCGGATTCCACATTAGCTCATGTGGTCTATGTCGGTTAAGGAAAAATGTTCCCAAAAGGTAAAATAAACTAAAGGAATGAACTCTAACTAGAATAATCTAAGGGGTTTAGCTTAGTGTAGGTAGGGGTATGAGACTCTACCTACTCCTTGCACTAGTTAGCCTTGAGGGAAGTCTTAGGAGGATGTTATTATTTATGTATATGCTTGTAATTGTACAAGATATGCATACGATGATATTGCACATTGATGATACTAGATGATAATTGGTTTCACGTATGAATATGTGTTTGGTCTCTATCCCTAAAGAATGATGTGAAGTACTCTTGATGAAATTCTAAATGAAGTTGGACATTGGTTATGGATATTGTTGGGTTTACTTGATTGATTAAGGTTATGGGGATTTTCTTAGTCATTGAACTAGTTTACTTAAAAAGGTTTCATGGATAATTGTCTTGCTTTTGTTATGGTGTAATGAACTCTTATCCGTGCTTGTTATTGTTATAACTTGATGATAGGGTTCTCTTGATATGTGCTTAATTACATGATATGTTTGTTGTCTTGAATAGACTTAGTATTGTTGGTCTTGTTAGGTACATGATCTTGACTTAATGAATATTTCGTATTGATTGGTATGGTCTTCTTGAATGTGCATAAGGCTTTTCAAAGTAAATTTCATACTTTAATGAAATGTCTCCTTTTAGCATGATTTTATGATATGTGTGTATATGGTCACATACCTAGTACAAGTGGTGTACTAACCCCATTTTCTTCATTTTCCCCAACAATATAGGTTCCGATCGTGGAAGGGCTTTTGTGACGACTTTGAAGGAAGACTTGAAATTCTCACTCATCCAAGTTGGTTAGGTCCTCAGTTTCCGAAGGCAATGCCACTATCAAGCTTTTGATGTTGTTCAAGTTATAAGACTTCTAGTTCTTAATGAGTCTTAAAGATTGTATAATCTATATGTGGCTTTATTACATAATGTATGAGATATGACCAATTGATATACTCTTGTTTAGATGGTTATGAGATGAGACATCCGTTTAAGACTATGTTAAGTATCTTATATATCTAAAAAAGTAAAAGGCTATGTATATTCTTATACGAAGGGTCTTTGTATACTCGATATGACTATATTATGTGTATACGATAGGTCTATGTAAACCTCAAGATATATATAAAAAACTTCTATTTTTTCCACATTTTTAACCTATGAATGTAATGTGTAAGCTAAGAGGCTGGCCTTAGTCCTAGATGAGGATGACGACGATAGTTACATCTAGGGGATGCTCCTAGGATGTGACAAACTTGGTATCAGAGCATGAGGTTGAATATCTTTAGAGTCGATGTATCACTTAACCACGTCTATGTAATTATTACTTATAATTGTGAAGCTCGCCACACTTATGAATAGGAACTTATGTGATGCTTAGGAAACTCTCACTTTCTTGAAAATCCAATATCGTGCCTCTATAGTGTTGACTGTATGTGCTCTTATAATCTAATCCTTTTATTGTGATTATAGGAAATGAATACTCGAAGAACAACTGCTCCAAGACTGGATGAAGAGATTGTCAATGCGGGAGCTCCTCCCCGAGGCAATCAAGTCCCTCATTTTGAAGAAGTTGCTAATGATGACCAAGATCCGGTCAATCATCCTTCTTAAACGGATGGTGACATAAGGGTTGCCTTTATCCAAATGTCCCAAGCCATTAACACGCAAGCACAAACTGTCGCTACTCAAGCTCAAGCCATGACGGCCCAAGCTAATCGAGAGGTTGTACCCCGAGCAAACCAACATGTTGTTGCCATGACCTCCCATTTGAGGAATTTCGTAAGGATGAATTTTCCTACTTTCTATGGGTGCAAAGTTGAGGAAGACCCCCAAGAGTTCATTGATGAAATCTAGAAGATCCTCTATACTATGGGTTTGACTACTAGTGAGAAGGCCGCGTTAGCCACTTACCAACTCAAAGATGTGACCCAAACTTGGTACATCTAATGGAGAGACAATAGGCCTTTAAGAGGTGGACCGCTAACTTGGGAGAATTTCAAGAAGGATTTCATTGATAGGTAATTTCATAGGGAGAAGAGGGGAGCCAAAGTGGTGGAATTCATCAACCTACGTCAAGGAGGTAGAGGTGTACTTGAATACTCTTTGGAATTCACTAAATTGTTAAAGTATACTCCTTTTTTGGTTTCCGATCCTAGGGATGAAATGAGCCGCTTTGTGATGGGGGTATTGGATGACTTAAAGGAAAAATGTTATTCAGCTATGCTACATGACAATATGAGCAGTTCTCATCTCATGGTTAATGCTCAACAAGTGTAAGAGACAAGGTCTAAAAGAAAGAGTAGAGATGCCTAGAGGAAAAGGCCTTTTGATGGTGGTTCTTCAAAGAGTAGGCTTTATATCTGAGACAAGCCTAGGTTTATGAAGAGGTATTTTAATCAAGTTCCTACCAAATTTACCAAGACTCGTGATGATAGGGCGTCTAACCCTAAGTATCAAAATAGCAGAGGAACTAGCTCACCAAACAAGAAGCCAACTTGTGGAAAGTATGGAAAGAAGCATTATGGTTATTGCCTTGTTGGGATGGATAATTGCTTTGGGTGTATCAAGAGTTCCCATAAGGTTTGGGATTCCCCTAATGTGAAGGGGAAATAAAAAGGTAGCGGGCAATATAGTGGTTCTAATGTGGATCCTCCAAAGAAGAATCACTTTTATGCACTTCGCTCAAGGGGTGAATAAGAGAGTTCTCCCGATGTGGTAATCAGTATGTTACAGGTCTTCCCAATTGATGTATATGATTTACTTGATCTGGATGCTACATTATCTTTTATTACTCTCTTGATAGCTACAAAGTTTTATATCTTTCCCAATTCTAAATGAACCTTTCATCGTACTACCCCGGTAGGTGAGTTGGTGGTTGAAAAAGGGTATATAGGAATTGTCCAATAATGTTACCCAATATAGTTACTCATGTTGAATTAGTGATATGGTCGATTTCGATGTCATTTTAGGGATGGATTAGTTGCGTGATTGTTTTACTTCCATTTACTGTAGAACCAGAATCATCAAGTTCAAATTCCCAAATGAACCCATTTTAGAGTGGAAAGGGGGAAATTCTATTCCTGGAGGTCGTATCATCTCTTGTATTAAGGCTTGTAAAATAATCTCAAAAGGGTGTCTATATGACATTGTAAGAGTCAAATATTTAGACTCCTAAAATCCTCCATTGAGTTAGTCCCAGTAGTAAGGGAATTTTCGGAGATCTTTCCAAAATCCCTCCCAAACGGGAAATTTATTTTGGTATGGACTTTCTACCGAACACCAACCCCATTTCAATTCCTCCTTATCGGATGGCTCCGTCCGAATTGAAAGTGTTGAAGGTTAAACTCAAAGATTTACTAGACAAAGGCTTCATTACACCAAGTATTTATCCATGGGTGCTCCAGTTTTGTTTGTAAAGAAGAAGGATGGGTCCCTTAGAATGTGCATCGATTATCGCCAACTCAATAAGTCACTATTTATAACAAGTATCCTCTCCCTCAGATTGAAGACTTGTTTGATCAACTCCAAGGGGCAAGCTACTTTTCTAAGATTGACTTGAGATCGGGGTATCACCAACTTAGGTAAGAGGTGAGGATATACCAAAAAGGGCATTTGGACTAGATATGGTCACTATGAGTTCTTAGTAATATCCTTTGGTCTCACTAATGCCTTGGAGGCATTTATGGATCTCATGAATAGGGTGTTTTTAAGTAACCTAGATTCATTTTTCATTGTCATCATTGATGACATCTTGGTATATTCTAAGAATGAGGGTGAACAAATGGATTACTTGAGGGTGGTGTTACAAGTGATTAAGGGGAACCAATTATTTGCTAAGTACAGAAAATGTGAGTTTTGGTTGAGGTAGATGGCGTTTCTTGGTCATATAATCTCTAGTGAGGAAGTTGAGGTTGATCTAAGAAAAACCGAGGCGGTCAAGAATTGTCCTAGACCATTGACTCCGACCGACAATAGGAGTTTCTTGGGTCTAGCTAGCGGGTTATTATAGGAGGTTTTTTTTATTGTTTTGCGTCCATTGCATCTCTCTTGAGTACTTTGATCCAAAATAGTATAAAATTTGAGTGGTCGGAAGCATGTGAGAGAAGTTCCCAAATCTTGAAAGATAGGCTTACTTTTGCTCCGGTGTTGATTTTACCGGAGGGTACTAATGGCTTTGTTGTGTATTTTGATGCATCCCGAGTGGGTTTAGGGTATGTTCTTATGCTTTATGGCAAAGTAGTTGACTATGCCGCTGGACAACTTAAGATGCATGAGAAGAACTATCCAACTCATGATCTTGAGTTAAAGGCCGTGTTATTTGTCTTGAAAATATGGAGACATTACTGGTATGGTGTTCAATGTGGATGTGTATACCGACCACAAGAGTCTTCAATATGTGCTTACTTAAATAGAGTTAAATCTCCGACAAAGAAGGTGGTTGGGATTGTTGAAATATAACGACATGTGTGTTCTCCATCACCCCGGCAAGGCCAATGTAGTTGCGGATGCTCTAAGTCGTATGACCATGGGTAGTGTGTCTCATGTAGGGAAAGCCAAGAAAGACCTAGTGAAAGATGTTAATAGGTTGTCTAGATTGGGTGTGACATTGGAAGGTTCTCTGAATAGTAGTTTTATGGTCATCACAACTCTGAGTCATCTTTGGTAGTTGAGGTGAAGTCCAAACAACACCTTCAAACATTGATGGAGTTGAAGGAATCGGTTCTTGGTAAGATTAATGAGTCATTCTCCTTGGGGGGGATGGTGTCTTGAGGTATCAAGGAAGGTTGTGTGTTCCTAATGTAGATGGTTTGAGGAAGCAGATTCTTGAGAAAGCTCATGGGTCCCGTTACTCCATTTATTTGAGTTCCACAAAGATGTACCATGATCTTAGGGAAGTGTTTTGGTGGGAAGGCATGAAGAAGGACATAGCGGAATTTATTGCAAAGTATCAAAATTGCCAACAAGTGAAAGTCGAACACCAAAAGTTGGGTGGTTTACTTTAATAAATTCAAGTTCCTACTTGGAAGTGGAAAGACATCAGTATGGATTTTGTGGTAGGTTTGCCTCGGACACAAAAACAATATGACTCTATGTGGGTGGTTTTGGATAGGTTGACCAAATCCGCTCATTTTATACTCGTCAAGTCTACTTACTCGGCAGAGGATTATGCAAGGATCTTCATAGATGTGATTGTGTGTCGCCATGGTATTCTGTTATCCATCATATCAGATAGGGGTGCACAAAACACATCTAGCTTTTAAAGGTCATTCCAAAAAGGGTTGGGTACCAAGTTGAAGCTAAGCACCGCTTTTCATCCCCAAATGGATGGTCAAGCAGAGCATGCTATTCAATCTTTTGAGGATATTCTTAGAGCTTGTATAATTGATTTCAAGGGAAATTGGGATAAACACTTTCCTTTGGTGGAGCTTGCTGACAACAATAGCTACCATTCATCTATATATATGGCTCCTTATGAAGCCTTGTATGGTAAGAGATGTATATATCCAGTTGGATGGTTTGAAGTGGGTGAGTCTTCACTTTTGGGTCCCGATTTGATTTATAAGACTTTGGAGAAGGTTAATATCATAAGATCGATTTAAAATAGACTATAGCCAACAAAATTCTTATGCCAAACATATAAAAAGGGAATTAGAGTTTGAAGAAGGTGATAAAATGTATCTAAAAACTTTGCCTATGATAGGGGTAGTGAGATTTGACAAGAAATGGAAGTTGGTCCTCGTTATGTGTGTCTTTATGAAATCTTGCAAAAGATTGGTAAGGTGGCATATGAGTTGATGTTCCGTAGTAAGTTGACTTCGGTTCCTCCGATGTTCTATGTTTCTATGCTTAAGAAGTGCATCGGTGATCCCGAGTCCATTATTTCTATTGAGAGTCTCGGTGTACAAGAGAACCTCTCTTATGAGGAGGTTCGGTTGAAATCCTTGATCGTCAAGTGAAGAGGTTGAGGAACAAAGAGGTGGCATCCATAAAAGTGTTATGGAGAAACCACCTAGTTGAGCGAGCAACATGGGAGGTCGAGGTCGACATGAAGTTCCGTTATCCTCATCTCTTTCCTAATAATGGTTAGTTGATCTTATTAATAATGAAAATAATGACTAAATTTGAAGTTGCTTTGATTTTTTGTGAAGTTTTGCAAAAATGTTCTAGTTACAGTGGAATTACAGTGAAGTACGCATATAGATTTGAAAATTTGCAATCCTTCTTGTTTTTAATTTATGTTGTGCATTTTAGTATACCGTGCCTTTATGAATTGTATTGAGCATGTTAATATGTGTTGAAGAAATCCTTGGCATAATGAATGAGCATGAAATGAATATTGAACTCTTATGAGTTGAAAATTGATGTTTTGAGTTGCATTGTGAAAAAAGCAATGACGTTAGGTTGATTTGATTGTGACTCATGTTTTGATATGTTAATATTGGTTGGGATGCTAGTCTTGAGTCTATTTCTTTCTTTTAAATAATATTAGTGTCATTCTGGGACGAATGTTCCTAGGGGGGATAATGTAACACTCAGAAAGTCTAAGACGTGTTCTAGAGCCTAACATCAGGGTCTAAAGGTTGTATCACTGTTTTAAGGTCCAAAAATAATGAATATAAGTCATTTAGGAAGTTTAGGAAACAAAACGTCAAGGAACATCCATGAGGTCAGTAAACTAGTTTAATGAGGTGATAGTGTGCCTTAGCCTATTTAACTAAGTTTTAGGAGTTGAAAAATAATGAATTTCGGTATACGGGTGTCTAACATGTATTAGAGTTAATTCATAGTCAAAATTTCTGGGTACGACTCCCCAAGGACCAACCAAGGGCCCTTGAGGAATACACTTGCATTTTTGTCGAAGGTTGCCTAAGGCAGTGTCCATAAATGACTTGCCACCAATGGATCGTGGTCCAATCGACGGGCGTTGATTGCCTCCATCAATGGACAGTTAAAATATTTGTCAAATACTTTATTTTTACCGGTCTCTGACAAAAATGACAAAGCAACAGGACGGAGGGTCCTGTGGTCGTCGATTGATAAATGGGGCATGGACAGGGAGTCGTCTGTGAGACACTATTTTTGCTGCACGGTTTTAAATAAAGTTAACTTAATTAATTAGGTGGTTATTCAACTATTAAGGGTTAAAGGAAGATCTAATTAGGTTAATTAACAACTTATATAAAGACACTAACCTAATTAAACTAATCTAAGCACTCATAATTCTCAAACCCAAATTAGCTCCTTCTTCTCTCTTCTTTCTCTCTCCCAAAAAGAAGAACACCATAGAAGGTCAAAGTCAAGGAGGTTCTAGGGCTGAAAACTCAAAGTTTCTCCATCAAACATCTTCAATCAACATTGTATGGGATTCCTTTCACCTTTGCGATCTCTTTCCCCAAAAGATTCCTTTAAGATGATTTAAAAAACATGAAATTCAAGTGGGTATTTATCCAATACAAAATTGAAATTGTGCATTTTTTTGTGTATGTTTTATTTTGAATATTATGAGTATATTAACATGTATTATAACTCAATTATGTTACTTCTTGATGGATGGTCTAGTTTGTAGAAGATGACCTATTCCCCTTAACCCTAGGTTGTGATCTTGAATTGAATTGTATAGTATTGACTTAATTAATTTGGTTAGTGTGTCAATTAATATGCTATGTTGTTATTATGCTAATTATGAGTATATTGTGATATATTGTAGTCCTACCATGCTATTTCTTGAGTATTTGACCTAGGTTGTGAAGTAGACTACGAACTTGATCTAATTATCTAATTCTAGGCTATGAACTAGTGCTGAGTTGTTGTATAATGATTAAATTGTCCTTGTTATTATGTTGGTTATTATTTCGTGATGATATTACACCCATTGTTGGGGTGATTTGAGGGTTGATGGTAAGACCTTGATGATGGCACTGTGAATGAGATTGAGTAAGTCTCGTGATCTCTATTCTTAACTTAAATTATGGTTACTTATGATTAAATAATTATGTTTTATTGAGGTATATCTTATATTAAGATTGATAGGGTTGGTATGATGTTGATTGAAATGTCTTGAACTATGGATTGTGAGTTGTTGGCTAAGATGTAACTGTCATAAGGATGGTGATAACTTATCAATGGGACTTATCATGATGTGATTATGTAAATATGCTAGCCATACTTATATGAATTGTAATGAAAGGACAATACGCATGCAATTCTTATAGATCTATGATAATTATGATTATATAAGTGATAGAACCTATGCCCTACATTAAGCTATGATGATTAATAAAGAAATTAAAGACATTTCAAAATGGATCTTGTTGGGTTTACTTGATTGAGTAAGGTTATGGGGCTTTGCTTAGTCATTGAACTAGTTGACTTAATGAAGGTTCATGGATAATTGTCTTGCTTTGGTTATGGTGTAATGAACTCTTATACATGCTTGTTATTCATCACTAACTTCTTATATTTTCAAGTTGTGCTCCATATTCTGAATATATTTTCTCAATTTATGAAGTCGGAATAAGATACATTGTATGCCTTGAGCGGAAAACATGAACGTGTGGAAGGTTTCAACAGGATGAGATACCTTGTGCACACGCAATTGCAGTTTTGAAGCACAAGAATGTTACAAATCTGCATCTTTATTGCTCCGATTACTACAAGTCTGATGCGTTAGAAAAAATATATGAGGTTGCAATGGTTCCGATGCTAGATAAGGAGGATTGGACCGTTCCAGACTATGTTTTAGATGAAATTGTCCAGCCACCCAGGTATAGAAGGTTGGATGGAAGACAAAGGAAGCGAAGAAAGAAAAATGTGGATGAGAAAATAACAATGAACAATTATTCCTGAGATGAGTAAAAGAAGGACACAACAGGAGAACTTGGACTTTCTTCCCGAAAGAGAATTGAAATAACGTTTTAAAATAGGACATTTGTGTTCATGGTTAATAAATTCCACTTTTATGTTTTTTTTACTTTCGTATTTGGATTATATAAAGTGTATTAGTTACCAATTTATTTTGTTGTTCAACAAAATGAATTTTTTGATAATTATGTGCCAAGCTTATATGAAATATAACATTATTCTTAAACTCTTAAATTAATAAATAACTCTGAATGTATATACTGTGAAAGATAATTATTCTGTAAATGAATAAAACATTGATTCAATATCATAATCATGATTTAAATAAATTTAAGTGTTCCAAACTTGACTTTTCAAGTGTGTACTATATGTATTGTATACACTGCATTATGAGTTATAATTTTGACATACTTTTACTTAGCCATGTTGCCTTTCAATTTAATAGTATATTGTAATTTGTTTGTTGACGTATATGATGTATCATATGTATATTCATATAATTCAAGTGTCCCATATATAACTTTAATTGGTATATGTGAATGAAGTTTTAATTACCATATAAATTAAAACTTATGTATCAAAAACATCATTTTGTAAGTGAACTTTCAAAATAAATAAACTCAAAAAAATAATGATTGTGTACCTTAACGATATAAAGCGATGAATTTATCTAAAGCAATACATTGAAAACACACAATGTTAATAATTAACAAAAGAGTGTAATGCAAATAAGTTTTTAGATGAGCACATAAAAATGAAATTGTCTTCAAAACAAAATAACATTAAAAATTGTTCATACTATCCTTACTAAGTGCTAGTCTATGTTAACGAGATCATGTTTAGTTGGTGTTGTGAATTAACTCTTAGGCATCTATGTATCCACCCTTGACCTTGTCGCTGTCGTATCTCCATAACAATGTTGCATATCTATTGCGTAGATAATTTAAAAAATGGCCATCAATATCAGGTGGTATACAAAGTTGGTCACTCCAAATGTAGCTACTTATAACCCACAGTCCCTACAGCAAAATGCAGAATATAAATTTGTAAAAACAATGTTACACATATTATTGTAGTACAGAATTTAAGTACTTTCATGTTATCGTCTTCTTATTGCATGATGCCTTCAGTGTATTCAATGTTGAAAGGATTATGTAACTCTAAAAGTGTACCAGTTTGTTTGTTCTTATACGCATCAAGTTCTAACCAGTTTGTCCGCTCATTTTTCAAAGAATCCACTGTCAATGAGGTAAGAAGGTAGCATCCTTGACAATTTTTGTATATTCTCAGAATATACTCATTTTCTTCTGCCTAAAAGAGTCATACATGCGTATCAACCTCTGATTCAATTCAACAACAGCTAACACCCAATGAAATTTTCTATCATAATTAATCGGAATATAAACATCATCCACCAAATGCAATGGTAATCCAGCTGGTATTGGAAATCCTTTCAGAATGTTGATTATTGACCTCTCATGTACTGATACAGCTCCAACACGATTAATGTGTTCTTAGGTACTAATATCATCATCAGCCTCATTGTTATAATAACTTTCATGGGTATTGTTGATATGTGCACTAAACAAAATATTGATTGTTGTGTATCTATATTAATTCATTCTGCGGAGTTTTAATTTTTTATGAAGGTAGTAAAAAATAACATCGATGTGCTATAAAAAAAATATAAATATAATTATACATTTGAAAAGAAAATTAATGAAACTAAAATGTTAGACATTGAATGTGGTATATGGTATTGATATGTACATATAACCTATTAATTAAATGTATCATATAGATGAATAAACAAAAAAAAATACAATTGCATACACATGAATTCACATATACATGTCAAAATTACCTGATCAATCCAGTAGTTTTTGGACTGAGACATTGCATAAAACCAATTTTTTATTGGAAGGATATGCAACAACATAATTCATCATTTCAAAATCCGATGAAGAGGCTCTTGCTTTGCACTTATCCTCTGATGGTTTCTTATATTATTAAGTGTAAAGAAAATATGTTATTCAAATGTGGAAGAAGAGTTGCAATTTAAAAATTGAACACATCCACTAGAAAAATATATAACTTACTTTTTTAGTGTGAGTTTTGAGAAGACCTGTAGTAACACACTTAATAAACTCATCAATCAAATATGAAGGGGATCGGTTTGTGATCTCACAGCCTTTAAATGGAAAATTTGGACGAATTACATCATCACGTCTTTTCTTTTTTCACTTAACCCAAATGAAGTTAAATAAGGGGATTTACAGTTTTTTGAAGGCATCATGATAGGTCTATGAGGAGTAATTATTTTGCTTTGGACAACAATCTCTATGATTGGAATATCAATGGGTAATTGACTGTACGAAAGCAAACTTTGTTTGTCGGTTAACTCCTGCAGATTTACATGAATAGGAAAACTTCCTAGATCAGCAATAAGTGTATTAATGGCTTCTCGAGTACCATGAGAAATTGTACTAGATGTTGTAGAATTCTATGTGATTTAAAATGATAATTAAATAAGATTTGATAAACCATATGATATTCAAATGATACATGAAATATAAATTACCGATGTATCAAATATAAAAGTATCTGGCACAGTCTCATTGGCATTGTGTTGAACATCATATGAAGCATCTTCATTAATTGTTCCTTCAAAGAAATGATGATGCATTTGTGATAATGGATCATCCTGAATAAAAATGTACTTATCAATTTAGGATATATTAAATAACAAAGAATCATATACAAATGACTGTTAATGTATCAAGGACAGATTAAATCAAACTACGAATTACATATAATAAATTAAAAATTTTAAGTAGTCAGAGTGATATGTATCTTGCAATGGAATGTACCACATACACACTAAATCAAAATGTAGAGTATCATACACACGAAAGTGAAAAAAATAATGTGAACAGTAAAAATAAGTATCATATTTATACAAGTAAACTACAATGTATCAAAATAATCCGAGTAAAGTGCGATGTATCATAATGGCACAGTTTGATGTATCACTACAAAGTTGATGAATACTAATAGTCAAGTTTACGATGCGAAAATTACCTTCTTATGCTCAGTTGTTTCTGCAGTATGATGAATATTAGCATCTGATGATTAAAGTTATGAAATGTCTTCAATTTCTTGATGATTCTTCAATGTATCTTCAGTCTGTATTTTTTTAAATATGTTTTTTTCAATCAAAATAAGTTAATGATAAATTATATAATTTGATACACAGAAGTAATAAAGTAAAATAAACATGACCTTCAACATTAAAATCAGATACACCAATGTTTTGATAATTATTACCAAATTCGCTTTATGTCGATGAGGTTGGTTGTTGATCAAATGTAAAGGTACTTGTTTGGTGTCAATCATTGCCTTCTTTATTGGAAACTTCAACCATGTAAGGTGTAGACTTGCTGCCAATCTCCTTAATGAAATAAGTTTGTAACATAATGACCTAAGAAAATTAAAACACACATATACAATACAATACCTTTGATTGTTGGTCTTTCTCTCTATTCCTAGGATTCATCACCTCAGAATAATTTTCCTTTAATAAATTCACAAGATACTCAAATTTACTGTCAACCTATTAAAAATAATTTGCATTCAGTTTTATATTTATGAATAAACATAAAAAAATTAATATCATTACTTACGTATTCCTTCATAAATTGTTTCAGTTCTTTAATATCGAATATACAGACTTATCTTTTTGGAATTGTGAAGAGACATAGACAGAAGATACATTGGCAGGGGGGATAGGTTCTTCATCTGGCATTGAGAATGATTGATTTAATGGAGGATTTAAATGTTCGAATGATTCAGGTTCCGACCCCTTTGTTTAATGTGTATCAAGTTTCTTTCTCCTTTTGGTGGTGGTGGATATGATGTACCAGACACTCGTGAGGATCTTCTAAATAAATGAACAGGAGGTCTTGTTGAGAAATCCTCAAAACCTGACTTATCTTTAGTTTGCACTTTGTTTGCATTAAATGGTTTTGTGGATGATTCAGATTTATGAGCCTCTTGAATATCAGGTAAGTCAAGGGCTTCCACCTCATCTGGTGTTGGTACAATGTTTGAACATGCATTCTGCATTTTAAATGGTTGAATGTTATAACAATAATATGTATCACACAAAATGTTATTTACAAAAATTATAAAGCTTATTGAGAAACTTTTATTTGCGAATTTAAAAGTAATGTTACCTCGGAGAAAATGTTGGACATAAACTTTCCATATTTTGGATTTATAGCCACGGCCGTCCCATTACATATCCTCGGAATACCATTCGCTACTTTAAAAGAAAACTCAGGATTTAGACTAGATGCACATTCGTAAATCCATACATTGAGTGCATAAGGCGTACCAAATAAGTGATACATTTGTTTGCTTTGGTTGAAGTTTTGCCTGAGTGATGTAATTAGCTTATTGAATTCAATCTAACCCCAAGGATACAATTCATACCTACAATCTTTGTCACGACCCAAAATGAGCCACGAGTGGTACCCACACTTATCCTCCTATGTGAGCGAACCAACAAATCTAAATCCCAACATTTACTAAATTGCAACCATTATGAACAAAATATAACGCGGATGACTCAAAATCTTATTAATATAACCAATAAACAAGCTTCTAAAGTTTATCAACTATTATCCCCAAAATCTGGAAGTCATCACACCAAGAACATCTATCCTCAAATTTCTAAGTCTAAGAGTATTCAAGAAAACTAAAATAAGTAAAAGAGATGGTCCATGTCCGAACTTCAAGACATCAAGACGTGAAGGAGAGAGTCCAGTCCGAGCTAGAAACAGTAGCTCACCCTGAATTCTGATATACTGAAGACTGGCTAGAGTTGCGGACGAGTCGAAGTCGATGGCACGTTTGCTGCACTCTACAAATAACAAAAAGGAAAATACAAGTAGGGGTCAGTACAAGGAACACGTACTGAGTAGGTATCATCGGCCAACTCAAAATAGAAAGCAATATATATCGAATAATACTATAAAATCAACTACATTACTCAACAGGTGACAACAACTAGTATAAGAACCATTTGCAACAACATCAAGCACACTTATGAGGACTCACGCCTCCACACCATACTCATTTGGGAATAAGGTTCTTTAACTTGAGCATATTAACATATTTCCACATTCAACCTCTTATCATTACCGTATCGGAACGTGACACTCCGATCCCCTAATACTACATATCGGAACGTGACACCCGATCCCCTAATGCTACGTGTCGGAACGTGACACCCGATCCCCTAATGCTACTTGTCGGAACGTGACACTCCGATCTCGTAATACTACGTGTCGGAACGTGACACCCGATCCCCTAATGCTACGTGTCGGAATGTGACACCCGATCCCCTAATGCTACGTGTCGGAACGTGACACCCGATCCCCTAATGTTACGTGTTGAAACGTGACACCCGATCCCCTAATCTTATTGCTTTAGTTCATCAAGCCTCTTTTATGTCAATACATCATCTTATAGAGAGGATTTAAGGTTTAATATTCAATCGCCTCATCATTCTAATCCATCACAATTTCATAATCACATCATGCAACCACACAATTAAGCATATAGAAGACTTTACAACATCACCCAATACATATCAATCGCTATTAAGAGTTTACTATGAACTAGCATAAACCATAACCTACCTCCACCGAAGAATCGTGATCAAGCAAGCTACTTCTCAATGCCTTGGCTTTCCTCTTCGCTTCTCCCTCTCTCGCTCGTTCTTCCCTCTCTTCTTTCTCTTTTTCTTTTTACCCTAATTATCATATAATTCAATATGATAAAAGTAACCCATTATTTATTTTAAGGTTATCTCCTTTAACCCCCAAGTAAATAAGTTATTAAACTTACCCACTAATTTCATACAGTTTGTCATAAATAGTCCAAAACACCCCTTAAAACTTTTAGCAGAAATCTAACCCAGTCGAGGTTACGCAGCTCGTGACGGCCCGTCGTATCGGCGACGGTCCGTCCTGCAGTTCCGTCACAAGGTTCAAAGAGTCAATTCAGTAAAGAGTTTTGTGACGGTCCATCGTATCTACGACGGTCCGTGCTTCACTTCAGTCGCAAAGTTCAGATAGTCGATCCCAACACCCAGATTTTAGAGTTTAAGTGTTTTGGCACGAAGACGCTTGACGGACCGTTGCGCCTATAACGATTCGTCCTACTTGTCGTCGAGGGTAATGAAGGAAAGCAACAGAAGAATTACACAAGTACGGGATGACGGAGTCCATGACGGTCCATCGTGACCATGACGGTCCGTCGCGTGATCCGTCGACCCAGTCAGTTTTTATCAAAAATAATCTACTGCTCGAAACGACTAAACAAGTCGTTACAATAGATACCAATTTACCCATCGTTCATCCCCAAACTATCACAAGAATAAAGCCAAGGGCGAGAAAGAGTACCTGAATCTGTAAAAAGATGTGGATATCTTTCTTGCATATCAGCCTCCTTCTCCCAAGTGGACTCTTCAACTGGCCGATTCTTCCATTGAACCTTGATGGATGGAATCTCCCTTGATCTCAACTTGCGGACTTCTCTATCTAAAATAGCAATAGGCTCCTCCTCATAAGACAAATTCTCATCAAGAAGGACTGAATCCCAACGAATGATGTAGTTTCCATCCCCATGGTATCTTTTCAGCATAGACACATGAAATATCGGGTGCACTCTTGAGAGTCCTGGAGGCAATGCCAATTCATACGACACCTCCCCCACGCGCTTCAGAACCTAAAATGGACCAATATACCTTGGACTAAGCTTACCTCGCTTACCAAACCACATCACCCCTTTCATGGGTGAAACCTTCAGCAAGACTTGCTCACCCTCCATAAAATCCAAGTCCCTAACCTTTCAATCTGCATATTCTTTCTGCCTGTTCTGAGCTGCCAGAAGCTTCTCCTGAATGAATTTTACTTTATCTAATGATTCCCTCAAAAGATTGGTACCCCATGGTCTCACCTCAAACGCATCAAACCAACCAATGGGAGACCTACATCTCCTCCCATACAGTGCCTCAAATGGGGCCATATCAATACTTGAGTGATAGCTATTGTTGTATGAGAACTCTGCTAAGGGTAAGAAGTTATCCCAATGACCACCAAATTCTATCACACATGCACGAAGCATATCCTCCAAAACCTGAATCGTTCACTCAGACTGACCATCAGTCTGAGGGTGAAATGCAGTACTAAGATCCAACCTAGTACCTAATTCAGCATGCAATGTTTTCCAAAACTTAGAAGTAAACTGCGTACCTCTATCTGATATGATGGAAAGTGGAACTCCATGCAATCGAACGATTTCTAAGATATAAAGTTTGGCTAACTTCTCTGCATTGTAAGTCACCTTGACCGGAATGAAGTGAGCAGACTTAGTTAATCTGTCAACAATTACCCAAATGGAGTCATACCTACCCAATGTCTTTGGAAGACCAACCACGAATTCCATTGCAATTCTCTCCCACTTCCATTCAGGAATGGGCATTCTCTGAAGTATCCCACCAGGCCTCTGGTGTTCATACTTTACCTGCTGACAATTCGGGCATTGAGCAACAAAATCAACAATGTCACACTTCCTCCTACTCCACCAAAAATGTTGCTTAAGGTCACGATACATCTTGGTTGCACCAGGATGTATAGAGTACCTTGAACTATGAGCCTCTGTAAGATTAGTGTGAATCAAATAATCGATGCAGGGCACACATACCCTTCCCTTAATTCTCAAAACGCCTTCCTCATCAATTTTTGCTTCTTTAGCCTCTCCTCGCAATATCTTATCTCGAATTCGGATCAGTTTCTCATCAGTAAACTGCTTTCCCTTAATTTTATCAAGAAAGGAAGACCTTGCCTCCACACAGGCCAAAAATCCTCCCTTCTCTAGTACTTCCAGCCTCATAAAGTCATTAGCCAGGGTCTGAACCTCTCTAGCCAATGGGCGTCTAGAAACCTGCAAGTGAACTAGACTTCCCATGCTCCCTGTTTTTCTACTTAAAGCATCTGCCACAACATTAGCTTTTCCTGGGTGATACAAGATAGTAATATCATAGTCCTTCAGTAGTTCCATCCACCTCCTCTGTCTCAAATTCAAATCTTTCTGAGTAAAGACATACTATAAACTACGATGATCTGTATAGACTTCACACTTAACCCCATATAGATAATGTCTCCATTGCTTTAATGCAAACACTACTGCAGCCAACTCCAAATCATGGGTCGGATAATTACGTTCATGCACCTTTAATTGCCACGAAGCATAAGCAATTACATTCTTCTCTTGCATTAACACTGCACCCAAACCAGAATAGGATGCATCACAATAAATAATGAAGTTCTTACCTTCCACTGGCAGGGTAAGAATTGGTGCAGTAGTCAATAAGGTCTTGAGTTTCTGAAAGTTTTCTTCACATTCGTCCGACCATACAAATGGAACAACTCTGCTTAGTTAAATTTGTCAGTTGGGAAGCAACCGAAGAAAATCCCTTGACAAATCAACGGTAGTAGCTAGCTAAACCAACAAAGCTCCTTACCTCTGTAACATTGGTAGGTCTTACCCAACTCTTCACTGCTTCAATCTTAGAAGGATCCACCATCACTCCGTCCTTAGAAACTACGTGCCCAAGAAGGACACTGAATCTAGACAAAACTCACACTTGGAGAATTTAGCATAAAGCCTTTTCTCCCTCAACACCTCCAATACAATTCTCAAATGCTCCTCATGTTCTTTCCTGCTCTTTGAGTATATCAGTATATCATCAATGAACACAATGACAATGAGATCCAGATATGGCTTAAAAATCCCGTTCATCAGGCCCATGAAAGCAGCAGGGGCATTCGTAAGCCCAAAAGACATTACTAAGAACTCATAATGCCCATACCTGGTCCGAAAAGCAGTCTTTGGCACATCCGTTGCCCGTATTTTCAATTGATGAAAACCAGATCTCAAATCGATTTTTGAGAAGGTACAAGCACCTTGTAACTGATCGAACAAATCATCAATGCGAGGAAGAGGATACTTGTTCTTAATAGTTACCTTATTCAGTTGCCTGTAGTCTATGCACATTCGAAAACTTCCATCCTTCTTCTTCACAAACAAAATAGGAGCACCCCAAGGGGATGCACTTGGTCTAATAAAGCCTTTACCTAACAACTCTTGAAGTTGGGCCTTTAACTCTCTTAACTCAGCGGGAGCCATTCTATAAGGGGGTATGGAAATGGGGCGAGTACCCGGCTCCAGATCAATACAGAAATCAATATCTCTATCCGGTGGCATACCAGGAAGGACTGCAGGAAACACATCCAGAAACTCACGGACTATCGAAACAGACTCAATCGAAGGTACTTGGGAAGTATCATCCCTGTGATGTGCCAAGAAAGCTAAACAACTCTTACTAACCATTCTCTTAGCACGAAGAAAGGAGATGATACGAACTGGGGTGGAAGTGTAGTCACCCTCCCACACTAACGGATCTGTCCCAGGCTTGGCAACGTTACAGTTTTAGCATTACAATCTAAGATTGCAAAATTTGGAGAAAGCCAAGTCATACCCAGAATTACATCGAAATCAACCATTTCTAGGATAATCAAGTCTACATGAGTATTGCTCCCCACAAAAGTCACAAGACAAGACCTACACACCTTCTCAACTATCACAGACTCACCCACCGGAGTAGAAACACGAATAGGCATGTCAAGCAAATCACAATGTAACTCAAGACCAGTAGCAAATGAGGAAGATACATATGAAAATATGGATCCAGGATCAAATAATACAGAAGCCATGCAATCACAAACCAAAAGATTACCTGTGATAACAGCATCAGATGTCTCTGCTTCAGACCTCTCGGGGAAAGCATAACAATGGGCCCTATCACATGTCTGCCCGTTGCCCCTACCATGTTGTGCTGAAGTAGCTCCAGCTTGCCCGCCACCCCGGCTGATTTGGTGACCACCATTACCTTGTCCACCACGTCCTCCAGAATGGCGGCCTCTCCCATGACCACCTCTACCTCTAACTATTGGGGGTCTGTAACTCTGTTTTGGACAAAACTTCCTAATATGTCCAGTATCCCCACATCCATAACACTCTCTCGAGTAAAGCATAGGCCTCTGTGAGAACGACGAAGTCTGGGGATAACCTCCAAACTCAGAGAAATGCTGACCGGTCTGCGGTGGACCCCCAGCTACAGCCTGCAGTGAAGACTGATAAGGTCGGGCTGGGTAAACTCCTGAACTCTGCCCTCTGGAGTAAGAACCAATAAACTCACCTCCCTTACGAAACTTCTTAGATGTCGATGCCATGGTGAAGTCGTCTGGCTTCACCCCCTCCACTTCTATCACAAAATCTACCACCTTCTGAAAGGATTTTGCT
Organism: Solanum chilense; assembly: GCA_032847665.1. Taxonomy (NCBI): domain Eukaryota; kingdom Viridiplantae; phylum Streptophyta; class Magnoliopsida; order Solanales; family Solanaceae; genus Solanum; species Solanum chilense. The sequence continues at coordinate 1,125,688 of JAPDHL010001909.1, read as the reverse complement.
GCAGCAGCTACCTGTAAGGCTGGAATCTGCAAATCTGACCTCAATCCCTTCACAAAAAGGTGAATCCGCTCTTGTGGACTGAAGCAAAGCTGGGTGGCATACCTGGATGACGCACGAAATTTAGCCTCATAAGTAGTAACCGACATCCTGCCTTGCTCTAGGCTTAGAAACTCATCTCTCCTCGTATCCCTCAAAGTCCGGGGTATGTACTTCTCCATAAACAGGCTAGAGAATGATGCCCAAGTCATAGGTGGTGCTTGTGCTGGTTGACACTCTACATACGATCGCCACCACATTTTGGCATTTCCCTGAAACTGATAGGTCACAAATTCAACGCCGAATCGTTCTACTATGTCCATCTTATGTAGCAGCTCATGACAATCAACCAGGAAATCATAAGCATCCTCAGATTCAGCACCCTTGAAGACTGGAGGTTTCAACTTCAAGAACTTAGTGAAAAGTTCATGATGATCATTTGTCATTATAGGACCTGTAGTCAACCGAGGAAACGTGCCTATTTCCAATGAGGCATCCATGCGGGGAGCCACAGTAGCTGCATGTTGTACTCCCGGAACCTGAGGTGCTGGTGCAGAAAACACAGGAGGTGTATGGCCTTGATCGGATAACCCGCTAAGATAAGCAAGAACCTGGTTAATCATCTCTGGGTAGGTTGGGGTGGTAATTCCTCATCTTGCACTTGCTCATTTTCCCCTTCCTCACCCTCTCTTACTACCTCATCAGTCGGTGGAGGAGTCACCGCCCTAGTACTAGCTGGACCAGGTGTTTGTCCTTTACCTCTAGAGGACGTCCTCCCACGACCTCTACCACGGCCTCTTGCCACTGCTCCTCCTCGAGCTACAGCCCTAGTGGCTGGCTCAGACGCACCCTGTCTTGCCGGTGTTGGTGTTGGCACAGTTGTTGCTCTAGCTCTAGCCATCTGCGAAATAGAGTGAGGATGTCAGATACCAATTGGATGCAAGTAATAGCACGAAAGAAAGAAAGAATGGAATTTTCCTAAAGTCCTATAGCCTCTCAAAGAAAAGAAAAGGCATCCCCTACCGTTCCTCAAGAGTCTACTAGACTCGTTCTTGTGTAATGAGACCAACGAACCTAATGCTCTGATACCAAGTTTGTCACGACCCAAAATGAGCCGCGAGTGGCACCCACACTTATCCTCATATGTGAGCGAACCGACAAATCTAAATCCCAACATTTACTAAATTGCAACCATTATGAACAAAATATAATGCGGAAGACTCAAAATATTATTAATACAACCAATAAACAATCTTCTAAAGTTTATCAAATATTATCCCCAAAATCTGGAAGTCATCACACCAAGAACATCTATCCTCAAATTTCTAAGTCTAAGAGTATTCAAGAAAACTAAAATAAGTAAAAGAGATGGTCCATGTACGAACTTCAAGACGTCAAGACGTGAAGGAGAGAGTCCAGTCCGAGCTAGAAACAGTAGCTCACCCTGAATTCTGATATACTGAAGACTGGCTAGAGTTGCTGACGAGTCGAAGTCGATGGCACGTTTGCTGCACTCCACAAATAACAAAAAGGAAAATACAAGTAGGGGTCAGTACAAGGAACACGTATTGAGTAGGTATCATCGGCCAACTCAAAATAGAAAGTAATATATATCGAATAATACTATAAAATCAACTACATTACTCAACACGTGACAACAACAAGTATAAGAACCATTTGCAACAACATCAAGCACACTTATGAGGACTCAAGCCTCCACACCATACTCATTTGGGAATAAGGTTCTTTAACTTGAGCATATTAACATATTTCCACATTCAACCTCTTATCATTACCATGTCGGAACATGACACTCCGATCCCCTAATACTACGTGTCGGAACGTGACACCCGATCCCCTAATGCTATGTCTCAGAACTTGACACCCGATCCCCTAATGCTACGTGTCGGAACGTGACACTCCGATCCCCTAATACTACGTGTCGGAACCTGATACCCGATCCCCTAATGCTATGTGTCGGAACGTGACACCCGATCCCCTAATGCTACGTGTCGGAACGTGAGACCCGATCCCCTAATGTCATTGCTTTAGTTCATCAAGCCTCTTTTATGTCAATACATCATCTTAATAGAGAGGATTTAAGGTTTAATATTCAACAGCCTCATCATTCTAATCCATCACAATTTCATAATCACATCATGCAACCACACAATTAAGCATATAGAATACTTTACAATATCACCCAATACAATATCAATCGCTATTAAGAGTTTACTATGAACTAGCATAAACCATAACCTACCTCCACCGAAGAATCGTGATCAAGCAAGCTACTTCTCAATGCCTTGGCTTTCCTCTTCGCTTCTCCCTCTCTCGCTCGTTCTTCCCTCTCTTCTTTCTCTTTTTTTTTACCCTAATTATCATATAATTCAATATGATAAAAGTAACCCATTATTTATTTTAAGGTTATCTCCTTTAACCCCCAAGTAAATAAGTTATTAAACTTACCCACTAATTTCATACAGTTTGTCATAAATAGTGCAAAACACCCCTTAAAACTTTTAGTAGAAATTCGACCCAGTCGAGGTTATGCAGCTCGTTACGGCCCGTCGTATCCGCGACGGTCCGTCCTGCAGTTCCGTCACAAGGTTCAGAGAGTCAATTAAGTAAAGAGTTTTGTCACGGTCCGTCGTATCTACGATGGTCCGTGCTGCACTTCCGTCGCAAAGTTCAGAGAGTCGATCCCAGCACCCAGATTTTAGAGTTTAAGTGTTTTGGCACGAAGACGCTTGATGGACCGTTGCGCCTATGACGGTTCGTCCTACTTGTCGTCGAGGGTAATGAAGGAAAGCAACAGAAGAATTACACAAGTACGGGAGGACGGAGTCCATGACGGTCCGTCGTGACCATGACGGTCCGTCGCGTGATCCGTCGATCCAGTCAGTTTTTATCAAAATAATCTACTGCTCGAAACGACTAAACAAGTCATTACAATCTTCGACCATTTTAAATTCTTCGATACGTATGAAGGTCTCACCAAGATGGAATAACATGAAAGTATTGATGAACTATAATATTTCCATCTGAACAAATTCATGTGTAGTATTCCAATTTCACATTCCAAAATGATGTATCACGTGATTCTTCGCTATACCTGCCAGAAAATCAAGGAAATATTTTTTTAATAACTGGCTCGGAGTGGATTTCGAATATGAAAAATTCTTAACATTTCCTTTGCATTTAAGTCCAGTTAAAATGGTGAATTCCTTTATACTAAACAACAATACATTCTCATTAGCATGACGAACATGCAATACATCTTTGTTCTCCTATTGCACCTCCACAACACCAAACACTTAGTAATCTGACCCTGGAAATTACATTTGGAATGTTCAATTATGCTCCTAAATTTTACTATTGAACATTTCAACGCCTTCATCCTTTATGGACTTTTTGATTTCATTCACAAAATCAAAATTGAACATTGCTTCATACCTCAATGGATGTGCTGGTATATTTTTAATAACATAGTTCATGCCCTGTTTTTACAAAAAATAAAATATAAAAGGGAAAAATTACATGACTTAATACAGTTTTAAAAATAATTACTGATTTTAGCGATACTTTTTATTTATTATCATTTATAGCAATAGTGTAATAAATCCTTAATATGTATGAAAAGTGAATTATGTATGCAATATATTTGAATTATAATTGTTTTTGAAATATATTATGTTTGTTTGGTAAAAAACTGTCACATTGTATTATAAGTGTATTAAAATGTGTGATAAATGTATTATCTATCATTAAAACTTGTATTATATTTGAATAATAAATTTATCTTTGTAATATGTATTAAACTTGTATTATAAATGAATTAAAAGTGGTCAAGTTAAAAAAAATATTACTATTATAAATGGTAAATATTTTTTTATTATAGTATATTTATGTAAGTTTCCCATATAAAATTGTACTAGTCTAATCTCAAACATATGTTATAATCGAGAGTGAATAATACATTGATGATAATTTGTAAATTCAGTAAATACATCATGATTTTATAATGACATCATATCAAACACGTCGTAAAATACATAAGATACATGAGTAACTAACAAATATATTGTACATGAATTTCATTCACATATACCAATTACATATATTTATAAGACAGTTGAATTATATGAATGTTTATGATACATCATATACATTCATTCACAAATATCAATTGCATATATGTATAAGACAATTGATTTATATTATGTATATTATACACATCATATGCACAAAAATTGTAAAAAAAATATATGTTACAGCAACAAATGATACATTAATTGAGCAATTTATGCATCTGATATACCTTCAAAACTATACAATACATGATGTTTTTACTGAATTTGAAATTAGTGAATCTGTCTTCATTATTAAATGACTCTTAAGTCGATTTCACAAACACATGCAACAATGTAAACTTAGGGGTTTAATGTATCAACAAAACGCAAAATTAACCATTTTAAATCGATATTGTTCTAACATACTATGAAAACATTGAATTGGTAGTAATGTATCTTCATTATTAATGTTTTCAACCTTTTGTCCAAACACAACTAATATCATAACAAAAACATAAAAAGATAAAAGTTTATTTAAGCAAATACCTTAGGAAGTGTGGGTCGGGAAACAACATATGTCACTTTTCTTCGCCCTTTTTTGCGATTTCTCCAACCTTTTTTTTTTGGCTTGACAACACTGTTGTCCTTCATCGCTAATGGGTCATGCAATCGCTTGTATCTGTTCTCGTCCCACATTTCATCATCAGAATCATATATATGATAGCATTAGTATGAGAAATACCAACATTATGCGATGGACCCTGTTCCATATATATCAGTAAAAAGCACGAAGAATACAACAATGGAGAATAAATTCTTACCTATTAAAAACTTAGAAATTGAAATACTTGAGGGAGACTCCTACTGAAAATCAAATTGATTTGAAATTTGTTATAACTAAAGATGGGGAGAGATTCTAGGAATAAAATTGAAGACTGTAATTGGTAATGGGAAACGTGTGTGTTGACTGAAAAATAGGATTGCACTTTGTAAAGGAAAACGTGGATATTGGCTGTAAAAAAGATGGAAAATCTTTATATATCTTACAGATTTTATTAATTGGGGAAAATAAGGGATTTTTTGAATTTTATACTAAGTAGGGATAAATGGATATTAAGGTAAGTAAAGGAGTGTAGTTAAGTAGTTTTTCCTTAATTTATTTGTATGATATTGACTTAAAAATAATGGAAACTACTCCACAAATATTTTTATTTTTAAAGGTTCACACTCATAAAGTGGATAAAGGTAAATTTATACCCAATTCCATAGTTTAAGAACATTTTAGATCATTTTATGTTAAAATAAGAAAAAATTACTCAAATACACAACTCATTTTTAGCATATTTTATAAATTCCCGAGCATTTGAAAACTATAAAGATCCTTTTGGTCGTTTCGAGTGTCAAAGTCTTGTGTTTTATAAAATATTTTTTTCGATAGATTCTAATTGGGTATTTTGGACTATTCGTAATTACAATTATAAAATTAGTGGGGTAGTTTGAATAATTAAGTTAGTTGGTGGTTAAAGAAGATAACTTTAAAATTAATAGTGGCCCACTTTTATAATTTAAGGTACACAATTAGGGTGATAACTAATCTGTAGAAAATAAAAAAAAAGATGCGTAAAAGAAACAATTGAGAGAGCGGTTTACCTGTGCGGCAACATTTAAGATCAACTTGGAATTCTTTTAGAGGTAAGCTTCCTTACTATGTTAACATGTATAATTGTGGGTTAATTATCGGTAGTGGATCTTTATGATGAATAGTGGGAAAAAAAAGATTAAACAGAAATTGAATGGTGCAAAGTTGAGGAACGTGATGGTTGGTCAGGAACTGAAAGAGTGATTATAATGTGTGGTGTAGACAATTGTGATTGGAGAAGAACGAATATTACAGTGATTGTTTTGATTAGTGTAATGTATTAAGAAGTTGTATGAAAAACTTTATTCATGTGAGTTCGGATAGGCATAATATAACTGTTGTCAGGTGGCATGTAAAGGGATAGAAAAGTTGATATTCTGTATATTAAATCTTGGATTGGGTTTCTGTGTTATTTTTGGTTTCTATGGTTAGCCATTTGGGGTCTTTTGTGTTAGCTGCCACTGGTATTATGACCAGTGGTTTCAATTTTATCATAGTTTAAATTAAAATTCAATATATTAAGATAGGTAATTAAATGTTAGGTGTATCGAGTTATTTAAATTTCATTAAAGTTATGTTAACTGGGGAGAATTAAGACCTACCCTTAGGTTTGAACTTTAGCAAACTGATTATATAATTAGGTGAGTTTTTGGGTCTAGACTAAACATAGAATAAATTGAGTGTTTCTAGACTCGTTACCTTACAACTTATGCAGATATATTGATAGATTTGAGAGGTTCGAAGGAGTTAAGGAAAGGAAAAACATTGGAGAAGTATTTTGCTTGACTTCTATTTTTCAGTGGAGGTAGGTTATGGTTTATGATATTTGATAGTAAACTCTTAATAGTGATTGATATGCATTGAATGATATTGTGAAGTTTTCTATATAGTTGATTGTGTGGTTGTGTGGCTTGGTTGTGTGTTTTGTGATTGGTCTGAAATCTTAAGACCGTGGAATTTATATTCTTGAACCTTCTTTATCGAAGTGATGCCTTGAATAATGAAGGCTTGATTAAATACTATCAATGAATTGAAAGTGATGATAATAAATGATAAAATAATGGTATAATTGTATCGGAGTGTCACGTTCCGACACGCTATAATTGGATCGGAGTGTCACATTTCGGAGTGTCATATTCCGACACGGTATGATTGGATCTGAGTGTCACATTTTGACACGATATAATTAGATCTATTGTCTGTTCCGACACAGTAATATTAAAGGAAAAAGATATGGAATTAATGGAATGTACTCAATCTCAAAGAACTCAATTTCCCAAATGGTTTAGTTGGAGGCATGAATCCTCATGGATGATCTTGATATTGTTGACTTATTACATACTTACTTTAGTGTTTCTGAACTTGTTCATGTGGTTTGCTGCTTATCACCTGTTAAGTGTTATAGTTGAGTTCTACTATTATTCATTGTATATTAGTTTCTATTTTGTGTTGGTCAATTATACCTACTTAGTACATGTTGCCCTGTATTGAACCCTACTTGTGTTTTTCTTTGTTTTCCTTTTATGGAGTGCAGCGAGTGTATCAACGACCTACCCTCAGCTCTAGTCAACCTCCAGCATATCAGGTTCAAGGGTTAGCTATTCATTCGAGCTTGGGTTGGATTCTCTCGGTCATTACCTGATGTCCTTATTTTCGAACACAAACTGTTGTATTTCATTTATTTTGGTGTCTTGATACTCTTAGACTTAGTAATTAGAGATTAGATGTCCTTGTTGTGATGACACTCGGGTTTTCAAATGATACTTAGTAAGATTTTTAGCTTACGCATTATGCTTGTATTTCGTAAATTGGATTAGATTTGTTGGTTCTCCCACCTAGGAGGTTAAGTGTGGATGTCACTCACGACTCGTTTTGGGTCATGACAAAAACATTACAAAAATCTCTTCTCTCTCATATTCTCGAATAGGACACATTATGCAATGTATCAGTCGGATGCATCACTAAACCAATATACTGGGACGTTGAGTGATGTATCAAAAATTAAAACGTGATGTATCATGACATTTTGGGACGTATCCTAATATAATAAATTTAAGAGATCTTTATATATAATTTGAAAAAGAGTAGAGATAGGATGTAATTAACTCTCAACACTATGTGTATCTATATAAACTTTGCTTAAAATAATTTGGCATTACTTAATATAGTGGCTCCTATATTTGACCTGATTTCGATTTCCATAGTAATTTTTTCCAAAAATATGTTCTACCATCCACACTGAGCCCCCTCCCTCCCCGCCCCGCTAATCACTTCATCTCTCCATTTTTTCTTCTTCTTGGATATTGTAGGTCGTTTTAAAATTTATTTTCTTCTTCTTGGATCTTGTAGATCATTTCAAATTTTATTATTTTCTCAACTAATGATAAATTAAACAAGGGAGAAAAAGAGAGAAAAATAACAATGAGATTCATTTATGAATAATCAATACAATAGAATATGGTTTAATCAAGCAACCACACTCGTATGCAACTTTTCTTTTTGCTTGTATCAAATATTAAAAATAAAAGAATGAAAATGATCTTTTTTGCTATTTTTACCCACCATGAAAATAATATATATTGAAAAAATATGAACTTGTAAGTTCATTTCAAGTTTGAATGTTTGATATCTTAATTAAGAATAAGAGATTTAAAAAATAGAAGAGGAAATGAACAAAGACACTTGGATAATCCATTGAAAATTTTATATTAATAAAAATGTTAATCATTTTTTTATGATTGACAATTAGACGAAACAATTATCGATTTTACTTAGATCTCCAGTTATATGATGGGTTATAATAAATTGGGGATTGATTTAAAATAGGTGTAACGACCCGTTTAGTCGTTTTGAGCAGCAGATTTTATTTCTGGAAAAACTGGCTGAGACGACGGTCACCACGACGGACCGTCATAGGAACGACGGACCGTCGAGGGTGTCTCGTCCCAGAACACTTAGAATTCTGAAATTTGGGTACTAAAATCGACTCTCTGTAAATTGTGACGGACCTGCAGGACGGACCGTCACAGCTACGACGAACCGTCGTGAGATTCCGTTGCAAAACACTTCAACTCTTGAGAATTTGGTACGGGGA
>JAPDHL010001909.1:1081391-1116746 GCA_032847665.1 Solanum chilense | reverse complement strand
GGGGTGTTACCACGAAATATTGGGTTTTCTCTTTCTCTCTCTAGATCTCTCATCTCTTTCTCTTGAAAGTTCTTGTGTTCTTCATTCATCAAGGTGTGTGCGTGAATTCGATCCCAACACATTTCACCCATTATTCTAAAACTCTTTATTCTTGTAACTTATATAACCTTTAGGTCATTACTTTATTCTATTAATTACCACATAATCTTTCTTTTCATTGTAAGGAAGAATTTCTCCCCTATAAATAGAGATGGTATTCCTTAGTATTGCAAAAGAAGAAATATGAAGAGAAATAATGTAAGAAAACATGCAAACTTTATATTGTTTTTATATTGAGGTTAGTGTCGTGAAAGAGAGAATTGAGACAAAGAAAATAATCTAAGTTTTAAACTATATTCATTGTACGAAAGAGAGTAATTATGTGTTGGAACATGTGCTTATATGGAGTTTTGGACTCTTCAACTAATCAAGAGTTATTTGAGTTGTAAGACGTTGCAGGACTATTGTATCATTGAGGGAACAAGTCAAGAGTATTACTTCTATATCGGTGTAAATTATGTATATCACAACCCAAAATAGGTCTGTGACCTGTGCTAAAAAGGAGAGAATCCCAAAGCAAGCCTTAACATAAATCTACAAAAAAAAAAGTTAGGCAAAATTTTATTTGGTTTTGGGCCTATTTTGAATTTCCCCATCTCAGAGATCCACAATACAAATAATAACAACTATAAATCAAAACATAATATCCAACGATGATTTGATTGTCACGCAATAATACCAATTTTATCTTTAAATACGAAAAAGAAGTTCAAAATTAATCACTTGACTGCAATACGAAGGAATAATCATGACTCAACTAAAAAGAATGACAAATGGAGCGGCTCTAAGAGTTCTTTAAGAACAAAATAAATCATAGCGAATCCAATACGTCTCTTCTGACACGAAACAATGTGAGGCTCAACAGATGCTATCAATTGATACTCTCTAATTAATTATGTCTTCTCCAATGTCACTTGAGTTCTCGGTAAAACATTTAGCAATGAGTGAGATGCTAAAACAGTGTGTAATAACACTTAACCACAACCACTTTAATAAAGGACAAGTCAGAAAACATGCTAGTATAATAATCAAATGATAAAATCTATGCCCTTTCAGAAACGACAACAACAATCAATCTTATTTGTCTCATTTAAACAAAATCAATGTTTAGTATGAAAGAAAGAAGGGGAATTATAACAATCCAATACTTTATAATTCCCTCAATGTTTAGTATCCTGTCTTTATTTTATAACAAAGGAAAAATTGTTACAAGTAATTCAAAATAAGGGACCTCAGCAAAATATTGTTGTAAACCATGAGGGATGTTAGTATTACGGAATTTTTCCAAATGTAGGTCAAAAAAACCACTTGTGTAGGCGCGCCCTACTCCGTCGGCCTAAGCCTCATTACGAGAACTGATGCTTTCTAACTCTCTATGTGGAGTAAAAGTCACATGACCGTCATGGGACGAGCTCATATAAAAATTCTATGGAGAAGTAATTGAATAAAGAAGAATGCTCCTTACAAAATAGTAGAAACAATACACTAAAACAACAATTATTGTAATTAAACTTTGGTACATGCGAAGCATGGGCATCCTTCATCTAGTTTTTTTTGGTATAAGATACAAGAGTTGAGTGTAGTGGAGAAATGTATTGTCCATATGACATTGAAGCGGAGAAGCATTATGCCATAGTTGAGGCCTCTTTCCTGTAAATTAAGCTGAAAATGACATGTTATTTTCTCTGGAAGTTAAAAGCCTTGACCGAGAAGGCAAAAATGAAGGCGAAGAGGATACAAAATGCGATGATAATGATGGCAACGTATGGCACAAAATCACTCTCGAATCCAAAATAACTCTTCATGAATTGTTCGAGTGTTAAATTTTCCTCAAGTTCATCCGTTAAGTCCCCGAACTGAGAAGCAACTAATCCATACAATGTCCATGAGACAGGACATATATAATAATACCATCTCCACCACATTGGAATCCTCTGCAAGACAAAAAAGCTAGAAATGAGAATAATTGAAATTAGGTAAAATTGTTGATCATCTGTGATGTGTTGAGTGAAGAACTTACTGTTTTGGGAACAACAAAACCCGAGAAGAGGTTCCACATCGCGTAAAAGAAATTCGATATTATTCCAGCAACACTCAGGTTTGGAGTAACAGCTACTGTCATCATCCCATAAAGTGTGAAGTATAACAAGGTGAAAAACATGAAGAATTGATACCAAAAGAACTTGGCTATTGTCCATTCAAATCCTATCATGCCATACGCTATCACGCCAAACACAACAGTTTGAACTAAAATATAAGGAAGCTCAACCACAATCTGCAAAACAACAATAAACTTATAAGAGGGAGATCTAATCACGCAAGGCATTGGTCACGTATACCTACATCGAATGCTTAGTTACCTGACCAAAAGCATATGGGAAAGCTGAATACATGCCAGCAGCTCTTTCTCTATAGAAGACTGTTCTCTCAATGGAAACAACTGGTTGTGCTACGGAAGCATTTTGTATACCGAGAAATAGAACAGATGCATACATGGAACCTGCTGCATTAAAAAGATCTTGCTTCCTTGTCCTGATATTCCACACTAACATTATTTCAGGAATCAAATTTCGACATCTTTTTTTTTTTTTGTGGATAAAGCAACAAATAGGTTACCTTCTAGAGCCAAGATCCCAGAAAACTGTTCCAAACATGAGGGCGGTGAACGACGTAAAAAGAATTCTCACAGCAGTGTATGATGGATTTCTCCAGTAGGACCAATGCTGTTTCCAAAGGCAAGCTACGCATTGGTTGAAGAAAGATCGCGAGTACTTAGTTGAAAAATTCAATTCTTTTGAACCTGGGGTTGCTATACTTGCTTCTCTGATCAAAGATTTATTGTTTCTGAATTTTCGTCAACACAGTAATGATTCGTCAGTTTAGTAGCATCCCGTTTCAAAACTTGTTCAAAATAACTCTGCTCATAAGTAAAGGGAAATGTAGCACTTTGACTACAAGTGGAATCTTTTTTGCCTAAGCTAGCCAGGGATTCATTTACACGGTACCAGTATAAAATGAAATGGGTCCAAATAGAGAGGAACAGATTTACATAGCTACAAGCTCCAACTAGTTTGAGATTTAGGCATAGTTGAGCGAATTCCGTTTGGTTATCAAAGAATACCTGTATAGTTCTGAGCTTTTATATAGTACTGCAAAATTAACGCCAAGGGCAGCTTCTTGTGCCTTCGATGTGATCTCTAACACCCAAGTTGCTGGATTATAACCATCCTTGATTTTGGGTACTCCGTTTATTCCCTGGGAAAAGGAAAAAGTGTCCAAGTCATACATAAACATTGTGAGATGGGGTAAAAGCTAACTGAGCAAGGACGTCAACAACTTGTTATCAGTACTACCTCAAAGTATTTGATTAACTCGGACGAATGGTGGCCTAATGGACCGACATAGATTTCTTCACCTCCTTGTTTTAGAAGCACCAACTATGAAGAAACAATTTTACAAGTCAAGTACAATGGAAACAGATATGTCAAGTGTCTGTAAGATAAACTGCTTAGTTAGATTAAACTAATCTACTTTGATCCACAAGCTAATTTTACTTGTTGTAAATTTATTCTCATTTAACAGCAGTACTTGTATTAGCTACAGAGCTTGACAGAAAAAAGAAACGACGGAATGGTTACCTCATCAAATGCATCAAAGATGTCAATGCTGGGTTGGTGGATGGTACATACGACTGTTCGACCAGTATCAACTGTGTTTCTAACGGTTCTCATGACAATTGCAGCGGCTCTAGCATCGAGTCCTGAGGTTGGTTCATCCATGAATATTATAGATGGATTGGCAACAAGCTCAACAGCTATAGTAAGTCGTTTGCGCTGCTCAACCGAAAGACCACTCCCACTGGGTAATCCAACAAGGGAATCCTTCAGTGGGGTTAGTTCCACAAGATCCATCACCTCTTCAATGAACATCTGGATACATTTCATTTTAATATGTCATCACCTAGCCTAAATATTGAAACACTTCGATTGTCCTTCAAAAATAAATAATAATAGGCGTTTCTCTAAGCTGATTTTCTGTGTATGATCTCGTAAGGAGAATCAATAATTTTTCTAGAGAATATAATAGAAATACTTCCTCCATCTCATTTTATGTGAAGATGTATGACTAGATACAAAGTTTACGAAATTAAGAATATTTTTCACATGTAAGCTCAATATATGCTAAGTATCAAAGTTGCGTTTTTTAATGAATGGTAGTGAGAGTTTCGCGGTTTTTCAGTTTCCCTTTCCATATAAAAGATTGAAGTTTTATAAATGAGGCTCTAAGTGCTGCAAAGTCACAACAATATGGTATTTTCGAGAGCATTTAACGGAAGGCTGGAAAAACTAGAAAATGTAAGAATACATTTATCAGAAATGAAGTCTGACATAACAAAAGAGTACCTTTCTAGTTGCGCTGTCAACTTCTTGAGGCAATCGAAGCCATGCTGAGAATTGTAACGATTCATGTACTGTAAGATTAGGAGAATGAATATCTGTTTGTTCACAATATCCTGCAATTCGTGCAAATGTTTCTTGCTTCTTCGGATATCCTGATATAGTTATGCTTCCTTCCATATATCCATGCGCCTTTCTACCAGCCAAAACATCCATCAAAGTAGTTTTTCCAGCTCCACTAATACCCATTAGAGCTGTAAGGACTCCTGGACGAAAAGCACCACTAATTCCCTTCAAAAGCTCTAACCGCGCCTCCAAAACACCTTGAGGTTTTATATCCTACCAGAGTAACGTATCTTGAGTATATATGAATCCAGAAGGACTGTATTGGTTTCAAGTACATTTTTACTTCAAATATTAAGCAAAAATGCAGTGTCACTATTTCGGCTACATCCGAGATATAGACATGCTTATTTCAATAAAATTGTCCATCCGATAATTGATTAGTAGCTAATCTCATTACTCATAGGACAGTACTTTTTAGCATAAATTATCAAATTAGCTATTTTAAAAGATGCTCATTTTCCTACAAAGCAACGAAAATATTCAAAAATAGAAAGCATTTGAATAGCGTGTAGAGTTTCATACGTTTTGGAAGAGTTAACATTTCATCTCTTTAAAAGAAAAATGATACTTTGGGCAGTTTGGTGATGTCTCTATGAAAACTAAATAAGGATAATTCCAAAAGTAATATGCAAAAATATATACCTGAGGCACATCGACTGCATATCTGATATCATCAAAAACAAGTGAAAGAGGTTGAAATGGTAAAATCATCCCTCCCTTCTTGATTGTCTTGGTTTCTCGAATAGATGCATTTCTTTGGCCCTCATTTTTCGTTTCTGCATAATTCAAGTACCTGTTTTATATGAAGCATCACTGGGTTTTTTATGCTTTTTTTTTTTGTTTAAGGCCAACTAAACCATAAGCCATTTTATGATTTTAGGTGTCTAAACATTTTCTAACAACCTTAGACATTATTTTGCCATTTCATGCGTACTATGTTACTTTAGTTTGTATAAGATTGACAAACTATAAACTTATCATCTTTATAGCAAATGGTGTAATCCATCTTGCACATCAACTCAAATGTTAACAGGTAATACTGAATCATGTAGACAAGAAGTACCTCCTGTTGATGAATTTATGTCTATATTCCGTATCTTTGTCTTCCTTTCGGCAACTGTTTCATCAGGCAAAACCGCACCAGATTTTCCAAATGCTGCATACAAAATACTTGATTTCAGAAGAATGTTAGAAGCTGATAGATGGAAGTAATTGCAACTCAAGTCAGACAAATAGCACATACGCTTGAGGTAAGTTAAGGCTAACGTAGCCATAAGATTGAAAAAAACAACGTATCCTAGCACTGCGCCTACTCCAATCCAATACCAGTGTGCATCAGGAAACACTGCACGAGACTTTAAGACTACAACTCCTAGTTTATCTGTTGAACCGGGAACATTCTGCAATAGGAGTACTAATTCAGATGAAATGAAATTTGTGTATGAAATTTCAAAGCAAGAGAAGGATTTCTTACATTTCTCCAACTATTGCCGAGAAACTCATTTACAGTTATGGCATTCTGTGCATACATCATTGGAGAACACCAGTAACCCCATAACCACCATTTTTTCACATCATCTGCAAACAAATAACACAGTTATCAGCACTTTTACCGAATGCAAAAATGTACTCCCTTCTCCATGCTTAGCAACCAGGATCATGAAATATGGATCAAACTACCCTCAACTTCAGAGACTAATAAAGCTCTAATAAAAGATATGGAAAATGTATTAGTCGTTAACGTTATCATTGTTCTGTTAGATATTATCATAGTTCGCATAGGTGTCACAAAATTCTGCCTTCAGTTACTATTAAGTTACTGTGATGTTTTTTGGCATGATAGCTCAGAAAGATATTCTCACCTCGATCCATTATGAATCCACCCATTACAAGAACAAGAAGTAATGCAAGCGATCCCAATGTGTTTGCGATTATCATTTTCCTTCCAACAGCTGCCATGAAGCGAAATAATCCAGAAGCCATCTGGTCAACACATATCACTAGAAATAACTGCTTGGAAAACCTGCCACGGTAATCCTTTCGTTGCACAATCAGTTAAACAAAGAAAAATAAAAGGAAAATGGATATGCAATAGCTTCAGATTGTGAATATCAAAATCCTAACTAAAGATATGAATATTCTCATTGCGAGAACATGCAAGTGAAAACACAAATTTTATTCAACATCGAAAAGTCTCTGCAAGTACGCTTTCAAATTGACAGAATAAGCATTAAAAACCAAGATCCAAATCCTCAAGATACAGAAGCTAAAATGATACTAGTGTTGATTTATTTACCTTACGATGTTTGGATCAAATCCTATAGCATAATATGTGATAGAAACCCAAATGGAAGACTCGATAATTGAGATTGGGATCTTGACTATCCATGCAGGCAACGTATAAGCCCATACAGGAAAGAAGAGAAGGTTGTGCTGCTTGAAGAAGACCGGAAGCTTCAAGATAGTGAAAGGAACCTCTGAGCACCCATTGAACATAGCTGCAATTACTGTAAAGAACAATGCACCCATAAAGATGAATCCATCTGTCTGTGTCTCCTTTGGCATCTTGATTCGCAGGAACAGTGTCATTGTTATAGAAGCCAATAACAGATGCTGAAATCACCAAACTCTTAACACTTAGTGTAATGATACAAATAATTGTATATAAAGAGTTGTTTCAAATGCATCCGCGAAACCTATACGTTTTCTCTGGACTATTGCAATACATAGAACATAAATTAACATGGCGCTACAACCACACCAGGATATTTTGTATAAACACAAAACAAAAAAGACAAGATATATGAAACTTGCTGGATGACTCACTTGTATTATCTTGAACAAGTAGACAAATATATTCCTCTTCATGAGAAGGATTTCTCTAGACATGCAAGCTTTCAAAAGTTCCCTCTTTTTAACGCCATACTTGTTGGTGGCTAGAGCATCAGGATGCTTGTTAGCCTTGTCAAAAGGAACAGAAAGGTCATTTGAAAGTTCGCGTCCGACATGGAAGGACTGAAATGCTTCAAAGAACTCCCTGGACGAAACAAATTTGTATGGCTCATCTTTCCTTGCCCAGTATTGCTCCTGATCTTTCCTAGAGGTCACCTATGTAAGGAAATTTAATGGTTCAGTCGATACTATGGTTTTAGCATGCAAGTAGAAAACAGTAATGAAGCTTGAGATTTACTTCTTGCAAGAAATCAGCTACTCCCTTTCTCCTAGGACATTTAAATCCGACATACTCAAAGAATTCAAGGACATGTTCACGTGGACCTTGATACACAATTCGCCCATCCGCCAAAAGAATCACGTCATCAAAAAGGCCGTAAGTTTCCGGTGCAGGCTGCAGGAGGGAGATAAGAGCAGTTCCCTTAAGAATGTGAATGGATTGTCTAATAGATTTGACGATTTGGAAGGTCGTTGAACTGTCTAATCCAGTTGATATTTCATCCATAAATAGAGCTCTTGCTGGTCCAACCATCATCTCTCCTGAATCAGGGCGACAAGAAGAGGAAGGACTTCAACAACAACAATTGACGATAAAACGAAGAAAATCAAACATTTCCTCTAAATGGAAATTTAAAAGGCTTAAAATGATATTGTTGTTAAATCAAGATAGACTAGTTTCACAATATATATATATATATATATATATATAGTCAGGATTTTCACTAAGGGAGTTCGAAATACGGAAAGTAGACACACGAAGAGGCCAAAAGATGTTCAAAGTCAACTATATATAAGTAACAAAATAGTTTTAACCATATATGACAGTATGATATATAGTCAAAGGTGTTGAATTGTATAGAAATGACAGTACCTGTGGTGAGTCTCTTTAGCTGTCCACCAGAAATCCCTCGTACCATTTCATCACCAACTAGTGTCTCAGCACATATCTCAAGACCTAATATCTGTTAATTAAGAGTTAATAGGCAAGAAATAGATTTTTTTAGGCACTCGTGAGTTTAGGATTACCTTGAGGGTATAATCTGTTATTATATTTGGCTCTTTCCCTTGAACTGATGCTGCCTGGAAAACAAATCATTTTGACAAAAACAGGTCAGTTATCAAAATTCCCTTTTACAACAAAAACTGACTGTTAATGTTCATATGATACCTTCATAAACATGTCAATATCAGGATCTGGCTTTATATTTGCTTCCTTTTCTCTCTTTAACAACTCCTCCAACATCTCTGCATCATTAGTAAACATCTGAATGGACAGAAACATTATGATTTATGACTTCTTTACTTAGCCTACTGTTTAACAAAATCATAATAAGACATTTAATCAGATGAACACAACAATGAGTTCAATCAAAATCATAACAAAACATAGAAAAAGACACTAAATCAAGTTTGTATAAAATCTGAACGTTTCATGCGTCAAGCACGTGGAAATTCTTTTTTTATTTGGATGACGATGAGATTCGATCACAGACCTCTACCTGCTCTGATACCATATTGAAGTGTCAGAGAAACTTTTATTAGTTAATAATATTCTCGAATTAAAAGCTTAAACAAACTCATTTTGTTTTGAAGTGTATTATTTAAGTAAGATTAGTATTTAAAGTATTCTAGTATTATCTAACTCAAAAATCCTAAATAGTTGGAAAAAACTAAATGAAAATTTTATTAATGTAAATAATATATAGTTTGTGATTATAGATAATCCTCTTAAGAAAAAAGATCAATTTGAATTATTCTAACTCTTTTATATCTTGTTTCTACAAGAAAAATAGAAGGAAATTTAATCACAAATAAATTAATATGAACATCATAAGATGTCTTGTAATAAAATCAATATTTATGCATATAAAAATAACATTATACTAACCATAACGAGGTCCAACTCCTTGACATCGAGCTGAAAATTCAAGAGTCTCCCTCACCGTTAGATTTGCTAGATGAACATCATCTTGACTTATATATGCACATGTTCTTTCTGGTACAAATTCATCCATTCCATGCCCATTATAACTTACTTTCCCACAAACCTAATAAAATTAATTTTTTCAAGGAAAAAAAAAAGGGATAAAGCATAGGTTAGTAAAGATAGAATAAAGTGTTGATGGAGAAAATTGTCTTAATCCATGCTAATAACGCTAGTAAAGTTTCTTGTAATAGTTCACTATTTGACTTAGACTTGTTCTAAAAAAATTGAGATATTTCGAATTGTTTGTTGACATGGATGATTAAGTTAAGGAACTATTTTAACATCATATTGAACCTTGATGTAAGACTTCTAAATCGAATCTCTTTAAAAAGAAGATATATTTTGTCTCATGGTAGTTTGCTTCAGTTTCCTTACAAAATTTTGTTATTGAGTTAATCATACCGTTCATATATTTTTAGAAATATATATGGCATTATCAAATGATACAACTCTTGAATATGAATATGCAACGAGATCACTAATGTACACCAAGTTTGGAGGGAGGAAATGGAGTTATACCAATAGTCAGGATTCAAACTAGAGATTTATAAATTGTTACTTTTATGCAAAAGTAACATTGTAGTTTAACCATAATAAAACATACACCAATATATAGTGAAAAAAAAATAAAGTAATATATAATTTGACTTTAAGTTATTGCTCTTAAAAGCGTGTCGTGGCAATCTTAGACAAATAAGTCAAAATATTAGTAGTTTATTTGATTGTCTATCTAAACTCTCTATCTTATTTGTAAGAATTTGATTTCTCACTTTATAATCTCCTCCCTATCCCCCCTCCACCCCTCCTCATGTATAAAAAAAAAAAATGATTAAAAACAAGATAGTAGATGTCCGGTTTATTTCTTTTCGCTCTTAGAAGCTCCATCCTTAATAACTTGAACTTATGATTTTCTGCTTTCATCATAATAACATTTTTTTGTACTCGATGTGAACCATGTGGAAATAATAAATCAAAGTTGATGGAAAATGTAGTGAAAGTATGATTTTTCCTCATCATTATCATAATCTATAGTTCTCCTCATCATTATCATAATCTATAGAATTTGAAGAAGATTAAAAAATGTTATGTCACTTTATTTAAAATTTTAATGAATTCGTTGGCTTTGACTTGAGATCTTATTTTATCATATCTCATAACTTGCTCTAAGCTGGCAGAACTCATCGTGCTCATGGTGAAGGAAAGGTGGATGTTTGTGAGAAATATTTTTTAAAAAAATATGAATTTTAATTAAAAAGAGAGTTGAATTTAATATCATAAATCACAAAGAAAAATTAGTGTTGCCAAGTCATATTTTTTTCCAATAATACTTTAATTTCCCCTTAAATATTAAATGGTTAGTATAGAGTTTATTTAATTAATATGTATACAAAAGAAGTACTCCCATCATTCACTAGTAATTTTCATACTTTTTCATTTTTAGAGTCAAATTATAAAAACTTTGATTAATATTGTACAATATATTTTTTCATCACATAGATATGCAAAAAATTGCAATGCATAATACTTTTCATATAGTTTTTGAATATCTAAATATTTTGTCCAAAATATCGAATTAATATAATCTAATTCAACTTTAAAAATTAATAAAATTGACTTTTTCAAAAAGTGTAACATAACAAATGAATATGAAGGGAGACAGAGTATAATATAAATTTCATATTAGCTCACCTTTACATCTGAATTTAGCTTTCCAGCTAAAGCTAGTAGCAATGTTGTCTTGCCGCAACCTGGCGGACCTAAAAGTAGTGTCATTCTGCAAAACTAAACAATATTATTCACCATTCGATTTTTGGTATTAATATTGAAGCCTGATAGAATTTGAATTTGCAGTATTATTTTATAATAGAGGTAACTTCGTATATAGAGGGGCACTCGGAAGGTGTCTTCCTACCCAGTGTTTCGTATCAAAATGTTGGCATTTTACTAAAGGAAAAATGATAAATATATCCTCAAACTATTGTAAATGATATGTAGATATAATCCGTCATATTTTTGGGATATTGGTACCTTCGCTGTCCAAAAAGTAGAGAATATATATTCTTTATACTAACGGACATATACGTGTCATAATCTCATCGATCCATCATTTATTAAATATTGGATTGACAAATTAGATTGTGTCACGTGTTCCGATTTAATCTTGTGTTAGAGTGCAAGACATATATTCTCTAGTTTAAGAATGACTGAGTCACTAATATTCCAAAAATATGACGAAAGATATCTGCATAACATTTACATAGTTCTAATACGTTTTACTAATTATCATTTGGGAAAGAAAAAAAAGAAAAATTTTCAACCCTCACCTTCCAGGCTTGATGATTCCACTAACATCATTCAGAATTGAAAATGACTTCTTTCTTTTTGGGAGAACGTGGAAATAATTCAAGGCACCCTACAAATATAATGATAGATGTTAGAGTAGTTTTATTTTAATTTAAGCAATATATATTACTAAATTAAAATTCTTTATATACATATATAATATCACGGTATTATATGAGATTATTAACACCTAGTACCTGTTTTTCTTTTTTAATATGTTTGCATAATTAAGGTAAATTACCTCAATTATATTGATTGTGAAATTTAACATTGTAGGCAATGCTCTTGTCCCCGCATACGCTTCTGCTCCTACAGTTAAATGTTCGAAACGAACTTCGATTTTCGGAAATTCTATCCCAACCCTGATCGATATGAGTTGTGATGTAGGCAAAAATTGAAAAATCTTGTTAACTTCATAATGAAATATTAAATTAATGCTACACCACTAATGTTATTTATTTTTTGGTTAATTTCATCAAATGTTTAACACACGCCATTCCAAGAATGGTACAATCTACACAATAAGAGCTAGAAGATAAAATTCAATATCATGTGGTGGATTTAGTATTGAAGCATCAGGCTTGAGAAAATGACAAAAATAGGATCTTATATTTAGGGTTATTGGTTCTAAATGATCTATCAAATATATTCCTAAGCAATTTTAGTCATATAACATTGACAAAAATAAACATTTCTTTTTTAATTTCCATCAAATATTTACAAACTATGGCTGCTTGATTTTACGGGAGCTATACATTTTTTTATTGAGATAATGCATAAGTACCCCCTCAACCTATGCCCGAAATCTCATAGACAGACTTATGCTATATTAAGGTCCTATTACCCTCTAAACTTATTCTATTAATAACTTTTTACCCTTTTTCGATCTATGTGGCACTATCTTGTGGGCCAACACTGGTTGACTTTTTTTTCAAGCAAGTGCCACATAGGCTGAAATTGGGTAGAAAATTACTTATAAAATAAGTTCAGGGAGATAATAGGACCTTAGTATAGTATAAGTGTGACTTTGGGATTTTCGGCACAGGTTGAGAGGATACTTATGGATTTTCCCTTTTTATTTCTATAAAATATTTATAAACTATGACCACTTGATCTATATGAGCCTTAAAAAAAGGATTTAATCAGATATATCACGAAAGTCTCATCAAATCTCAATAACAAAAAAATTGCACTATACACAAAATAGACTAAAAAAAAGTACTTAGTAAAATTTTTAATATATATCAAAAGTGGTAAAAAAATATACTTAAACAATGTTCATATGTCATTTCAACAATCAAATGTGTTAAGAATATTACATACCTATGAAATCGTTGTTTGAGCTTTAACAAGAAGTTGTGATTGTCTTCTTTTTCTTGAGGAATGTTCATAAGTCTATTCAACAAATTCCTTTTCTCTTCCATGCTAAGACTAATTATTCTTTCATCATCACTTCCTCTTCTTATAACATTATCATTATTATTATAAGTTGGAACATCATGCTCATTATCTTCCCATTTCAATACTTCTTCTTCATCCTTTTTCCATCTATTTGAATCACTAATTTCAATACCTTCCATAATTCAATGTTGCAACAAGCTAAGCCTTCCCACTAATGGAACAATTAGTATATATGTTCCTTTTTTCTAATCTTTAAATGATTTTATTTTATAGAATATGTATATATTTTAATAATTTTTTGATGTATAAGAACTAGTTGTTACACAACGTGCATAAGTAAATTATATACATCTACAATGCCTTCTAGATGCCAACTAGCACTTTCGGTTCATTTCATTTTTTATATAATATATACTACTAAATTTGAATAGTTCTTTTCTCCCAACTTAACTTACTTATATATATTTATTATTAATTATAAAAGAAGGATTGTTTGCAATGTCATTAAGCCAAGTAATTGTTGTTCTTACAATAACTTGTATTTATAAAGTTATTAAACAGAAACAGAAACAAGATGAAGCAGAAAAAAAAATTTAACATACAAGAATTAATCCGATTCCACAGAAACTACTGTGTGTCCTTAAGAAATTTAATCCCTTCACTGTACCCAAGGTTATGGATTAATTTCTCCCAAGATAAAACGGATTAAACCTGTTAAAGAAATAGCGGTACCTCAAACTTCTTTAACTTCAACGAACTTAAGAACAGCAATAAGTCACACAGACTCAGTCGATCAACACTTTGATTTTATTTGAGAGAAAAATAAATACAGAGAAAGAAAAAATTTTCAGTGATTAAAAAATCAAAAATTGACTTCCTTTTATAGCCATTTTCAGCAAGGAACATGTTTGTTCAGTGAAATCTGTTCAGACCCATTTTATCCAGAAAGTTGTGTCTTTTGGAAAAAATAACAACTTTTGGAAAAAATAACAACTTTTCGAAAAATTGTGTCTGTTAGGAAAATAACTACTTTTTGGAAAGTAACAACTTTTCGAAAAGTAACGACTTTTCGGAAAGAGCAACAACTTTTCGGAATGTTACCGTTACCTACAAATTTATAAGAAATGACTTTTCATTTGCACTTTGCAAATGACTTTTCATTTTCCCTCCAAAGTAGTTCCCTCACTTTTCATATTCTCTCTTTTCTTTTCCCATTCACACTTGCTAAAACCCAACAATCCCCCACATGAATGGGGAAGGCTATTGTTAAAACATATGCATGAAAAAACGTGTGTGTCTTGTAGGTAAAGGTTAATCGCATCTGGATAAGTAGGTTTCCCTTTAAACTTTCCGTAGTGAACATATATCGGATATACTCGGTCAATCGGTAGATTTGATATCTTTGAACCGTCGAGCTTTGGTGTATACCTAGACAACATATGTCACACAATCAACCCTTGAACTGTTCTTAGTTCTCATTGTTTTGTTCGTTTCAGCCATGAACACATCTTGGATAGTAAGTGCTTAAAGAACTGGCCTTACCGGATTCTCCTTGAAGCGGCTTACACTTCACACTTACATAGGTGATTTCTAAATGTGTTATCCCATAGATACACCATTTGATATTCCCTGTATCAAACTTAGAAACCATTAAAAAGTCCTTATGTCTTTATCCTGGTTACTAAACATTGTCTCATCATGAGAATGGACCATAAAATAATAATAATAATTTTTTTTCTTTTGACAATGTTGAACCGTCATCAATGACTTTGTTTTATCTCCTTGAACCTAGATCTTGGGATCTCCAGTCTTCTAGGTAGAGTTACCGCCACGATGACTTGTTCTCGGCCATAGTCCCATTCCCGTCGATGATTTCTCAACTCCCTCTCTATTTAGGCCTTTTGTAAGTGGATCCGACACATTATCTTTTGACTTCACATAGTCAATTGTGATAATTCCACTAGAGAGTAGTTGTCTCACAGAGTTATGTCTTCGTCTTATGTGACGAGACTTGCCGTTATACATAATGCTTCCAGCCCTTCCTATTGCAGCTTGACTATCACAATGTATGCATATAGGGGCCATTGGTTTGGGCCAAAATGGAATATCTTCTAAGAAATTCCTGAGCCATTCAGCTTCTTCACCTGCCTTGTCTAAAGCAATGAATTCAGACTCCATTGTAGAGCGAGCTATACATGTTTGTTTGGATGATTTTCAAGATATTGCTCCTCCACCAATAGTAAAAACGTATCCACTTGTGGATTTTGTTTCAGTTGACCCAGTAATCCAATTTGCATCACTATATCCTTCAAGAACGGCTGGATATCTGTTGTAATGTAAAGCATAGTTTTGAGTGTCATCTAAGTATCCCAAAACTCTCTTCATTGCCAACCAATGATTATGATTAGGATTACTTGTGTATCGACTCAGTTTACTGATAGCGCAAGCTATGTCTGGTCGTGTACAATTCATGACATACATTAAGCTTCCCAATACGCTAGCATAGTCCAATTGAGACTGACTTTCGCCTTTATTCTTTGCAAGATGAAGATTTACATCAATTGGAGTCTTTGCCCTTTTAAAATTCAAAAATTTGAATTTTTCAAGTATCTTTTGAATATAATGAGATTGAGACAATGCTAGACCGTTAGGAGTTTTAAGAATTTTAATTCCTAATATCACATCAGCAACTCCTAAATCTTTCATATCAAACTTACTAGCAAGCATACGCTTTGTAGCTTTTATATTAGCAATGTCTTTGCTCATTATAAGCATATCATCTACATATAGGCATAAAATAACTTCCTGATTTGGAGTATCTTAAATGTAAACACATTTATCACATTCATTGATCTTAAATCCATTTGACAACATGGTTTGATCAAACTTTGCATGCCATTGTTTTGGTGCTTGTTTTAGCCCATAAAGTGACTTAATAAGTTTGCACACTTTTTTTTCTTTACCAGGAACTACAAAACCCTCAGGCTGTTCTATGTAAATTTCCTCTTCAAGCTCTCCATTTAAGAAGGCTGTTTTTACATCCATTTGATAAATTTCAAGACCGTATACTGCAGCTAGTGCAATTAACATCCGAATTGATGTAATCCTAGTCACTGGTGAGTATGTGTCAAAATAATCAAGACCTTCTTTTTGTCTAAAACCTTTGACAACAAGTCTTGCTTTATATTTGTCAATAGTTCGATCATCTTTCATCTTCCTTTTAAAGATCCATTTTGAACCCAAGGGTTTGTTCCCTGGAGGAAGATCAACCAACTCCCAAGTATGATTGCTTAAGATTGATTCAATTTCACTATTAACAGCCTCCTTCCAAGAGGTTGAGTCGCTAGACAACATTGCTTCCTTGAATGTTTGAGGCTCACTTTCAAGAAGAAATGTTACAAAATCTGATCCAAATGAAGTAGATGTCTTTTGACGTTTACTGTGTCTTGGACTTTCTTCATTTTCTTCATTCTCTTTTGGTTCTTCTCTGGGTTATTTAGATCCCCCTCTAGATGACTCAAGTCTAGTTTTATACAGATAGATATGTTCAAAAAATTCAGCACTATCTGATTCCATTACCGTATTATCGTGAATATCCGGATGTTCGTACTTATGAAACAAAAATCGACATGCCTTACTGTTTGTGGCATATCCAATGAATACACAATCCACAGTCTTAGGTCCTATTTTTACCCTCTTAGGTATAGGAACTTGCACTTTGGATAGACACCCCCACACTTTGAAATATTTCAAATTGGGTTTTCTACCTTTCAATTTCTCATATGGAATTACATTTGTCTTTGAGTGAGGAACTCTGTTAAGTATCTGATTTGCAGTAAGGATAGCCTCCCCCCACAAGTTCTGTGGTAAACCTGAACTTATAAGTAATGCATTCATCATTTCTTTTAAAGTTCGGTTTTTTCTTTCTTCAATTCCATTAGACTGAGGAGTGTAGGGAGCAGTAGTTTGATGGATTATTTCATTTTCTAAACATATTTCTGCAAATGGAGATTCATATTCTCCTCCTCTATCACTTCTGATCATTTTGATCTTTTTATCTAACTGATTTTCAACTTTAGTTTTATATTGCCTAAATGCATCTATTGCTTCATCCTTACTATTTAGCAAATAGACATAACAATATCTAGTGCAATCGTCAATAAAAGTTATGAAATACTTTTTCCCACCACATGATGGTGTTGACTTCATGTCACAAATATCAGTGTGAATCAATTCTAAAGGATTTGAATTCCTTTCAACAGATTTATAAGAATGCTTAGCATACTTAGATTCAACACAAATTTGACATTTTGATTTATTGCACTCAAATTTTGGCAAAATATTTAAGTTAATCAGTTTTGGCAAGGTTTTGTTATTAACGTGTCCCAAACGTTCATGCCATAAACATTTAGACTCAAGCAAGTAAGAAGAAGCAAATTCTTTATTCATATCATCTGCAATTACATTGAGTTTTAAAAGGCCATCACTAAGGTAGTCTTTTCCTACATACATATCATTTTTGCTTAGTACTACTTTATCAGAAACAAAAACACATTTAAATCCATTCTTGGTCAGAACTGAAATTGAAACTAAATTCTTTCTCAATTCTGGAACATATGAGACCCTATTCAAAGTCACCACCTTGCCTGATGTCATCTTTAATAGGACTTTGCCAGTTCCTTCCAGCTTTGCAACAGCGGAATTTGTCATAAATAATTTTTCATCTGTAAGTGCTGGAGTATATGATGAAAATAATTCTTTGTTGGCACAAACATGGCATGAGGCACCAGAATCTATCCACCATTCTCTTGGATTTCCAACCAAGTTACATTCTGAAAGCATTGCACAGAGATCGTCCATTTCTCCTTTGGATTCAGCCAAGTTTGCTTGATCCCTTCTTTTTCTTGTCCTTCTTAGGACCCCGACATTCATTAGCCCTATGACCATGTCTACCACAATTAAAGCAGTTTCCATTGAATTTTGTTCTTAGAAAGATTGCTTTTTGGACCAGATGCTTTCTTTCTTTTCTTTAATTTTGTGGGTTATTCTTCAACAAAATTTACTCCAGATTTTGCTGAATTACCACGTGACCTCTTTTCTGCAGCCTTATTATCCTCTTCGATTCTCAACCTTACTATGAGATCTTCAACAGTCATCTCCTTGCGTTTGTGTTTCAAGTATTTTTTAAAGTCCTTCCACAAAGGAGGTAACTTTTCAATAACTGCAGCTACTTGAAAATGATCATTCACAATCAATCCTTCAGCAAGGACATAATGGATTATTACCTGCAATTCTTGAAATTGGGTTACGACAGTCTTATTGTCTATCATCTTATAGTCCAGAAATTTTGCCACAATGAATTTCTTCATTCCGGAATCTTCTATTTTGTACTTCTATTCTAAAGCATCCAAGAGTTCTTTTAAGGTTTTGACATTGCTGTACACATTGTACTGATCATCTTGAATACCATTCAAAATATAATTTTTACACAAAAATCTGAGTGTGTCCATGCGTCTGTTACCAAGAATCGTTCATCAGCCGGAGTTTCATCTGACATAACAGGAACAGTCTCATTAATGAACTTCTACAGACTCAATGTGATGAGATAGAAGAACATCTTTTGCTGTCATCTCTTAAAGTCGACTCCAAAAAACTTTGCAGGTTTCTCAGCAGGCGCTAAGGCAGCATTTGAACGATTATGTGCAACCGATGTTGTTGCAACAATTACATATCCAGCATTTGTTTGACTTGAATTAGTCATTTTTTTCTGTCACAAATGACAGATAAGTTAAGTATTTGAAATACTAACAATAAAGAAAAAATCTTTACACAAACTATTTCTGATTTAACGATAAAGTTTTTATGTTCTTTTAATCGTTAATCAAATGAATTTTAAAAATTCAAGCAGAGTAGAAAACCATAAAGGTTTTAATCTCCAGAATCCTCAAATACAAAAACTCTTAAATTTCTTAAGATTGTTATTCTTACAATAACCTGTATTTATAAGGTTAATACACAGAAACAGAAATAAGATGAAGCAGAAAAAAATATAAGATACAAGAATTAATCTGAGTCCACAGAAACTACTGTGTGTCCTTAAGAAATTTAATCCCCTCACTGTACCCAAGGTTATGGATTAATTTCTCTTAAGATAAAAAGGATTAAACCTGTTAAAGAAATAGCGGTACCTCAAAATTCTTTTACTTCAACGAACTTAAGAACAACAGCAAGTCACACAGACTCAGTCGATCGACACTTTGATTTTTATTTGAGAGAAAGTATAAAGCAGAGAAAGAAATTTTTTTAGTTTTTTTAAAAAATCAAAAATTGACTTCCTTTTATAGCCATTTTCAGCAAGGAACATGTCTGTTCAATGAAATCTGTTCAGACCCATTTTATCCAGAAAGTTGTGTCTTTTGGAAAAAATAGCAACTTTTCGGAAAATTGTTTGTGTTAGGAAAATAACGACTTTTCGGAAAGAGTAACAACTTTTCGGAATGTTACCGTTACCTGCAAATTTATTAGAGATAATTTTAACAGGATTTGTTTGATTTAACAAAAACTGATTAAATAAATTTTGTCCAAAAAATTTATCAATCAATCACTTGCCAAATCTGAAGCCGAAGCCAAGGCCGAGCGAGCGACGACGGCGGC
Organism: Solanum chilense; assembly: GCA_032847665.1. Lineage (NCBI taxonomy): Eukaryota > Viridiplantae > Streptophyta > Magnoliopsida > Solanales > Solanaceae > Solanum > Solanum chilense. The sequence goes on along the minus strand of JAPDHL010001909.1, from coordinate 1,096,787 downwards.
GGCGCGAGGGGGCATCTTCTTCTTAGCTCTTTAAGAAGTAATGGAAGTGTTTCCTTCTATAAAGACAACAATTTCCCTTTCTTTTGACGATATGGGAGAAATGACTTTTTTCATTTGCACTTTGCATATGACTTTTCATTTCCCTCCAAAGTAGTTCCCTCACATTTCATATTCTCTCTTTTCTTTTCCCATTTACACTTGCTAAATCCCAACAAGCAATACATATAATAATTGTCTTACTTAAAGATGTTTCTCAATGTCAAGTTGATAAAATCTTACCTAAAACTAGTAACTAAAAAAATAACATTAACTACTAATAATTTTCATCTTAATAGTGTAATTTTTTTAAATAAATACGTATATGAAGCATACTTATATTTTAGACCGCGAAGTTAAATTTTACTTTAGGCCCCCAATTATGTTGAGCCCCCTGACCGCCATCGATTCCTCTGGCGATGACTGAAACGAAAATATTCTCCCACCACAACCACCTCAGAATCCACCGGCCTAACCTTGTGCTCTTTCTTTTTCTTTCCTTGTCACCCGTTATATTCTATTCCTATGGTGATTATTGAGATTTTTATGAAAATAATCAGCGTCAATTCATTATTTCGAAATCAATGACAATGAAAAATTAAAAGTATATCAAATTTCTTATATCATTTGAATAAGTTTAATGAATAGTTATAATTGCTCAACCAGAGTAAATAAAAATAGAGATACACAAATGTGTTTAACTTTTTCAACTCCAATGAAAAAAAAAATCTTCTTTCACATTCAGTTAGCAGATTCGGTTTGTATATTACAAAAAAAAAAATTGAACAAAAAAAAGAAGAATCAAACAATATATAGAGAATTTGAGGTCTTTAAAATGATGAGTTGAAGAAGAAGAAGATTTGGTACATGGGTGGGATGAGGTTATTTTCTTTTAAATCCAAAATATACGTTTAGAATAAATAATTTCTTACTTAAGCAAAGATTTGAATAATAATCTTAGAAAAAAATAATATTGTAGATTTTTTTGTGATTGTTCAACATGGATCATCATATATATCTCTTATTCACGCAAACCTATTAAGATGGTCAATGCAAAAGATTATTAGTTAAATGGAATATTTTATATATTTATTTCAATTTGATGATGTTTAGTCATGTGGTTAGTCTTATCTCACTAATATTACCTTATAAACATTATTTGTTTTATATTTTTCTTGCCATCCAACCAAATGTGTTTTGCATGTGTATTCAATGTTAAATTGTTCAGATGTCATATGAACATGTGAAGAGAACAATTAATTTTTATATATTAATATATTTTCACATTTGTTGTGAGATTATTTTTATTTAAAAAAATTCAAAACATTTTAAAATAATATATCTTGAAGTTAGAAGATCTTATTAACTTGATAATACATTTGTGACATATATAATAAGTTAATTTAAATAAAAATATGTACCCACATATATATATATATATATATATATATATATATATATATATATATATATATATATATATATATATATATATATATATATACATGTCATGTTAAACCTAATGATGTAACATTTAATATGGACCCACATAACCACATTTTCAATCACACTTTTTTCTTAAATTTTTTGAATATAGACTAATAACTAGTTTATTTTAATGAAATATTACATTTCTTAAAGATTTATTTTCTATATAATATAAAATTTTCATTAAACCAAAAATATCTATTGAGTAAATGTAAAATAAAATTTTGTTTTTACAACATAATTAATGATTTTTATAGGTCTAAAGGTAAATTCTAAATTAATAATTTGTTAAGACCTAGAAAATTTATTTACGTGATTTTTTTCTATAAAAAATTATATTAATATATTACAACTAATATGATTAATTAACGTGATAACTTAGTTTATGCAATATTCCTCTATGTTTTAAAGCAAATAACTACTTACTATGAGGACATAAAAAAATCTTCACACCAATTTTCCACAAAACATCAAATTTTAAACATATCGAAATATATAATTTGTACTCCATTTTTCATAAATAATATTTTTAACTATAAATAAATTATCTTTTATAATATTCTTGTTGTTTCATTATGACAATTAACACACACATATCTCTAACGAGTGACAATTAACTCATAATGACCTTCATATAATAATGAGTTGCACTTTTTAGTTTTAATTTCTACTTCTTACAATCTTAAATTATAATAAGTTAGTGTCTTTCGTCGAGAGTAAGGAGCACATTAAGTTTTGGATTATGAATGTTTTACAACTTAAAAATAAATGTTTTCTCAATTAATATCAATACTTGAATTTCAAAATTGAGTTACTTTGTTATCTATTTTTTTGTACAATTTTGATATCATCGACAAAATATTGATAAAAATTATATTATGACATCAAGAAAGTAATAATATATTTCTAATGACCAAACAACCAAATATATTTTTCTAAATGTCATGTTTATCCTAATGATGTGCATTTAAATGAACCCACATGGCCACATTTTCAATCACACTTTTTCCTTAAAATTTTTGAATATTGACTAATAATTAGTCTATTTTAATGGGATATTACACTTCTTATAGATTTATTTTCTATATAGTATAAAATGTTCATTAAACCAAAAATATATATTTAGCAAATGTAAATAATTTTTTATTTTTTACAACATAACTAATGATTTTTATAGGTCCAAAGGTAATTCTAAATTAATGATTTGTTAAGACATAGAAAATTAATTTACGTGATGTTTTTCTAAAAAAATTATATTAATATACTACAACTAATATGATTAATTGACGTGATAACTTATTTTAAGTAATATTCCTCTATGTTATAAAGTAAGAACTACTTACTATGAGGACATACAAAAATCTTCATACCAATTTTTCAAAAAACATCAAATTTTTAAATTTTAATAATAAAATAAATTATATATTAAAATAAGTAAATAAATTTATACTGTAAAATTTCTTTACAGTAATATGTATATGACATAAACATATTTAAATATATAATTTGTACTCCACTTTTCATAAATAATTTTCAGCTATAAATAAATTATCTCTTATAATTTTCATGTTGTTTCATTATGACAATTGACATATGACAAATCTCTAATGAGTGACAATTAACTCATAATGACCTTCATGTAATAGTGAGTTGCACTTTTTAATTTTGATTTCTACTTCTTACAAACTTAAATTATGATAAATTAGTGTAATTCGTCGAGAGTAAGAAACATAGTAAATATTAGATTATGAATGTCTTACAACTTAAAAATAAATGTTTCTTAGTTGATATAAATACTTGAATTTCAAAATTAAGTTACTTTGTTACCTTATTTTTATTAGAGTTTTGATATTATCGACAAAATATTGATTAAAAAAATACTATAAAAATAATTGTGAAAAAAATTTAATATTTTCATTTTATATTTTGTTAAAAGGCAAAATAATTACAAAAACTTAAATTTCATAAATATAAAATTGATCTAAAGTTTGTACTCACTCCATTTTAATTTATGTAATGTTTATTTGACTTAACATGAAGTTTCTTTTAGAACTCGTGGTTTAAAAAAAACCATAGATGTTCATATGATTATAAATCATTTTACTAAGAACAAAAGAATTATTTTGAAGTCAAAATGCTATTATATATATTGATACATCATTCTTTTGAAATTGACTACAAAGAAAAATATGTCACATAAATTTTCATAGTGTTAAAAGCTAATTACATTATATCCCTTTTCTTTTTTAAATTACAAAAAAATCATAGATTCATCAGCAGAAATGCAGAAACACATCGGTCGTGATACTATTAAGAAAACTTGCGGACACATATCTCGCGGATGAATCAGAGAGGAGAGAAGTGTATTCGAGAGGAAAAATAGGTGTATCTGAAAGGAGAGAGATGTATCCAAGAGAGAATAGAGATGTATTCAAGAGAGGATAAAGATGTATCCGAGAGAGGATAGAGATGTATCTGAGAGGAGATAGTGATGTATACAGAGGTTCGGAATGTAGTTGAGAGGAAATTTTTGTAATTTTTTTAAATGATAAGAAATTTTAGAAACTACAGTGAAATAAGATGTGAATTTAGGTAAATTTTTTAAATTAAAAATTGAAAAGATGATTGATTATATTGGACTCGTGAAAGGGCCTTTACTTATCTAGTATTTTTCTAGTATATAAAAGAGTGAAGTGATAGGACAATCAAGGGTAAAAATGTATTTCATTTTCACAAAATTGTATTAAGAAAGATAGTAAATAATTCTAGAAACATCTTTCATATATATGAAGTGAATAATGATCATGGGTAAAATTGTAATTTCACACTAACAAAAATCTCCCTAGAATGATAAAAAGAAAATCAAATAGTTTTAGAAACATCTTTAGTTATTGTTATTACTATTAATTTATTTGTTATTTCTTCACTTTTTTTGTGAGTCATTGTAATATCTATTCATTACTCTATTACTTTAATTTAACTCTAAATATTTTTTCTATTCATTATCCTTATAAAAAATGCCCGCTTTAATATAAAAATACATTATGAATTAATTATTTTCATCTTTATTTGACTCTAATTAATATACTTGAAAATAAATAAGTGCGATAAAATTGATAATATATATTTATCACGATCCAAAAATCACGAGTCGTGATGACACCTATGTTCCCAACCAATAGGTAAGCCAATCGACATATTTTAACAAACTTAACTAACTAATGTGTGAAAAGACAACAATTATCCAAATCTCCAACACTAAGTTCCTTATAAGTACGAATACGGAAAACTGAAAAAAAGTACTACCCATGAATTGGTGTCATAAGTACAAGAGCTTCTAAAATACGATGCAAGTCTGAAACTAAAATGACAAATCTAACATAAGGGATATCATGTCTGAATACTGAATAACAGAATAAGCAAAAGATAGAGGGAGGTGTGGGCCACGGAACAGCCAAGCAACTCACCACAATCCGAAGACACTCCAAAACTCGAACTCAAACCGCTCCTCGACATGTGCTCCTACTCGAAATTGAATCTGCACCACAAAGAGTGCGACAAGTGTAGTATGAGTTTGAAACCACGTGTACCTAGTATGTCTTATTGACCGACAATGAAGAAGTAGTGACAAGAGTTTATATAAGAAAAAAATTTCTTAAATTATACAAGTACATATATATTACACTTACTATTTAAGTTTCATTAATAAAGGTAATCAAATATCAAGTACTTTCCAAACACGAAACTGAACACATAATTATCAAGAATGAATGATGTGATTAAATGAAATGCAATATGATATCATGTAATGATATGTCTCAGAATATCCAGTACTCACTCAACCGTATAGACATGATACTCCTCGTAAATACATTGAGAGCTCATGACCCATGGGGGACTCGTGAGGTCCATATACCGAAAAAGACAATCTCCATGTGTCTATGTGGACGATCTCAATGCACTATCATAATATCAAATAATTTCCGTACGGACGGTCTCCACGTGCCCAAATTACAATCTCAACATCTCACCATCCCCAGCACAGACGATCTTCAGGTGTACAACTTATACTCAATCTCATGTCAATGGATATACATAATATTATTTCAATATAAGGGGATGATGATGCATCTCACTGAATCAATATCAACATAATACATAACCACCTCAATTATCAGAATCATACGGGTGTAATAAAAAAACACAATCAGAAAATATTTTCAAGTCAATAATATATCAGCTAATGCCAATATGCTTTGGAAATTCTCAAATTACAATCTGCATTCTATAGTAGTAAATTTCCATTTTATAACATAGGTACTCGTACCAATGCCCGTTACACCATTGATACGAGACCCCCATCTTCGCCCTTACCCCTTTGTCTATTTTTATTTTTAATCTTTAATTAGGAAAACGTCCATCAACAAGTCTAAAAAGTCTTAACATACCTCAAGTGCCGAGCTCGTGTCACGAATCCTCAAGATAGTTCCTTCCCTTTTGCAAAGGTTTGGAATGTTCAGGATCTACCAATGATGCAATATTCGTAAGTAAGCGAGTTTGTGGACATTCAAATTATTATAGGTATATCATAGACTCTAAAACTCACTCATATCTCTAATCAAACGTCAAATCTTGATATAATTTATATGCCAAAATATATCATATTTTTCAATTTTGAAGCTAAGAATTTAACCATAGTCACTTAAATACCCTAGAATTCAATGTTAAATCATAAAATATATCAATAATTAGTTACCTATCTCAATATATCAAAAACAAGTAACTTAATTTGGTAAATGAATAAAATAAGAATAATTTCACCCATTAACAATGCACAACACAAGTCGCAAGCCTGCAACATGAACCTTGTTTATTTATTTTTTTCCTCATAATTTTTATTCTGTAACAAGTGCCATTTTGTCCAAACTGTTTGTCAAATGCCAATCCTTAGCAATCATTGCCCAATGATTGGATTAATGTTTTTCCCCATCATTCTTATACAAAAATAAAATAAGGGAGAAAAATTTGCAGACCAAATCCCAGAATTTACACTACGTCCGTATCCAAATTACAACTTTTACATAATGCTACATAGGACAAACATTAGCGAATAGGAAATCATTAGACTATCACCTAATAACCACACTAACATCCCCAGAAATCCCAACCTCTAACAACAAATAAAATCTCAACTCAACTATACACTACATCTTACCCATGAAAACAAAAAAAAAAACCTTAATAAACAACATAAGAATATAATAATAACAACAATTTAATGCCCTCTGACATCCTACTTTAATATGCAGAATTAAAAAAGAATGTAAATTGCTTGTGTTCACCTGAGCAACTCTTATTGTTTTTTCCTCTCATTCGTCGCCTACGGTAAGTTTCTACCTCTATCTTTTTTATTTTTCAAGCAAGAGTTTATTAATTGTGAAACCCCACTAACCTATCATCTATATTACTTATTTAATAAAAGTTTCATCAATTAGGTACTTGTAGTTACCGGATAGTTAAAATATCCCCTTTGAATTTTTTGAAAAGAGACAAAATAGTCCTAGTTTCCAAAACGACCAGCGGGGCGTTACTTCACCTACCACTTAAACAAACGTTCGTCCTTGAACGGAAAAAGAAAAGAGCGAACGTGAATGCTAAAAAAGATGAGGATATTTACTCCTCATGTCTTACTCTGTCTCCCATGTAACCTCATCTACTGGACGATGTTTCTATTGAACCTTTACTGAAGCAATCTCCTTGGGCCTTAGCTTCCGAATTTTCCTATCCAAAATGGTTATCGGCTCTTCCTCAAAAGTCAAATTCTGATCAAGTAACACTGAATTCCATTGAATCACATGAGCACCACCCTGATGATACTTCTTCAGCATTGAAATATGAAATACAGGATGGATACCTAACAACCCAGGTGGCAAAGCCAACTGATATGCCACCTCACCAATACGGTCCACTATCTCGAAAGGACCAATATACCTTGGACTCAACTTTCCCTTCTTTCCAAATCTCATCACACCCTTCATGGGTTAAACCTTAAGTAGAATTCTCTCTCCAACCTTTAACTCCAAATCACAAACCTTCCTATCTGCATAACTCTTTTGCCTACTCTGAGCCATGTGAAATCTATCCTGGATCAATTTGACCTTGTCCAAGAACTCCCTCAACAAATTTGTACCCCACGGTCTAACCTCAAATGACCAACCAATTGGAGATCGACATCTTTTACCATACAAAGACTCAAATGGTGTCATCTCTATGCTTGAATGATAACTATTATTGTAAGCAAATTTTGCTAATGGAAAGAACTGATCCCAGTGACTACCAAAGTCAATCACACATGCCTGCAACATGTCCTCAAGAACCTGAATAGTCCGTTCAGACTGACAATCAGTCTGAGGGTGAAAGGCTGTACTAAGATCCACTCGAGTGCCCAACTCCTTCGGCAGAGAACGCCAGAAATGAGATGTAAATTGGGTGCCATGATCTGAAATAGTAGATATAAGAACTCTATGCAAATGAACTATCTCTCGAATATAGACCTTGTCTAACTTCTCTGATGTTATAGGTAGTTTGAACTGGTACAAAGTGTTCAGACTTAGTTAGTCGATCCACGATGACCCATATAGCATCAAACTTACCCAAGGTACGTGGCAGCCCTACCACAAAATCCATGGCAATGCGCTCCCACTTCCACTCAGGTATGGGCATCCTCTAAGTCATAACTCCAGGATTTTAGTGTTCATACTTCACTTACTGACAATTCAAACATCGACATACAAAATCTACTATGTCCCTCTTCATACGACACCACCAATAATGTTGCTTCAAGTCACGATACATCTTAGTAGCCTCTCGATGAATAGATTACCTTGAACTATGGTCCTTCTCCATGATCAGTTTAGTCAAATCATGTGTCCGAGGAACACAGATACAACATTTAATCCTCAAAACTCCCTCACTATCAAGAATTATAGCCTTGGCTTCTCTTTTTAACACCTTGTCTCTTATCTTACATAAATCACCATCATCAAACTGTTGAGCCCAAATCTGTTCCAACAAGGATGACTTAGCCTCTATATAAACCAACACATTACGAGATTCTGAAATATCAAGTCTCACAAAGCTATTGGCCAAGGATTGGACATCCCTAGCTAAAGGATGCTCGTAACCTGTAACATGGATAGAAGACCCATATTTACTGCCTTTCGACTCAAGGCATCTGCTACAACATTTGCGTTGCCTGGATGATAAAGAATAGTCATGTCGTAGTCCTTGAGCAACTCCAACCATCTTCTCTACCTCAAATTGAGATCTCTCTGATTGAATATATACAGGAGACTATGATGATCCGTGAACACCTCATGCACACCATAAAGATAATGCCTCCAAATCTTCAATGCAAACACAACAGCCGCCCACTCTAAATCGTGAATAGGATACTTGTTCTTATGAACCTTCAACTGCCTCGAAGCATAAGCTATCACCTTTTCCTTTTACATCAATACACAACCCAGACCACTCCGAGAAGCATCACAATATACAACAAAACCCTCTCCTTCCACGGGTAGGGTCAATATCGGAGCAGTAGTCAATAAAATTTTGAGCTTTTAAAAACTAACCTCACACTCGTCAGACCACTAAAAAGTCACCTCCTTTTGTGTCAATCTAGTGAGTGGTGATGCAATGCATGAGAAACCCTCTATAAACTGTCTAAAATAACCAGTAAGGCCTAACAAACTCCGAATCTCAGGGACTAAAGAAGGTCTGACCCACTCTTTAATTGCCTCAATCTTCATTGAGTCCACCATAATACCCTTCTTGGACACTACATGTCCCAAGAATGCTACCGAACTGATCCAGAACTAACACTTCGAAAACTTTGCATAAAGCTTTTTCTCCTGTAGAATACCAAGCACGATCCTCAAATGATCCTTAGTGCGTGAGTATATCAGTATATCATCTATGAAGACAATAACAAAGGAATCCAAATACAGTCTGAAAACTCCATTCATCAAGTCCATAAATGATGCAGGGGAATTAGTCAATCCAAAAGACATCACCAAAAACTCATAATGGCCATAACGTGTTCGAAAAGCTATCTTGGGGATATCCTCGTCCTAACCTTCAGCTGGTGATAGCTAGATCTCAAATCAATCTTGGAGAAAACCAAAGCACCCTGAAATTGATCAAATAAGTCATCAATATGAGGTATCGGATACTTATTTCTGATGGTTACCTTCTTCAACAATCGATAGTAAATACACATACGCATAGATCCATATTTCATCTTCACAAATAACACTGAAGCACCCCTAGGAGATACATTCGGTCTAATAAAACCTTTGTTTAACAAATCCTGCAACTGCTTCTTCAACTCTTTCAATTCAGTCGGTGCCACACGATAAAGAGGAATGGAAATAGGCTAAGTGTCTGGCTCCACATTAATACAAAAATCAATATCACGATCTGGTGGAAGACCTGGCAAATCTGTCGGGAATACCTCCGAAAATTCACTCACCACTGGAATCATCTCAAGCATAAGAGTCTCAACACTAGTATATCGAATGTGTGGCAAGTAAGCCAAACATCCTCTCCGTACAAACTGACGAGCCATACGAAATGATATCACACCCATAGGAGGGTGAGTAAGAGAATCTCTCCATTCTACTATAGGAATTCCAGGCATAGTTAAAGTGATTGTCTTGGCATGGCAATATCAAATTGCGTGGTAAGAAGATAACTAATCCATACCGGAATAATACATGTGATAAAAACATTTGAAGCCTCAGCCTCTGGCCTACCGAAAAAGTATAACAGTGAGAACGACCTCCCCCAGATTGTGAACCTCCACACCACCACCTCGACCAGAAGGAGAACCACCTCTACCTAAATGAGAACCAATTCTACCATTTTGTGCACTTCCCCTTGCAGGAGGTTGTGCAGACCAGGAAGTCAAAGTCGGAGAAACCTAATGTAATCCACCACGTCTAGTACGTGGGCAGTCTCTCACAAATTGTCCTATATCACTACACTCAAAACAACCACTATGAGACGCAAGCTAATGAGAGGAACTTGACTGACAAGAATACCCTCCACGAACTATAGGCCTAGAAGATAAACCCTCTGAAGTATGCATTGAGCTCAAAGAACTATGGCTAGTGTAACCGGCCTCAGACGCAGGTATAGCAGCATGAATGGGTGTACTGAACTGACAGTGATAACTTCTCCCTACATAACCTCGACTCCTAGGCGGAGCACCACCAAAATCACCTATATAATGGGTCCTCTTGCCCTCACGCTCTCAAATCCCTCACGTCGAATCATCTCCAACTCCTTAGTAGCATCCACCACTTTCTGGAATGAAACACTAGAAGCAGCAACCCGAGACTCTCCTAGAAGAATCAGAATAATTAGCCCCTTAACAAACCTCCTCACCCTCTGTGGGAAGTATCATCGAAGCATGCCTAGCCAAGGTGTGAAATTTACCCTCATACTCTGCAAATGATATACCACCTTGCTACAAACCCTTAAACTCGGCCTCTTGCACTCCCTCTCACTGCATGGAACAAATTATGATAGAAATACCTGAGTAAACTGAGTCCGGGAGTGGAGGAGATCCAGCTGTCCTACTACTAATATAATCCCTCCACCACTGCTTGGCAGAGCCAGTCATCTGAAACGGTGTGTAGTCAATTCCATGAGACTCCAATAATCCAAGATTATGCAACCTCTCATGACAACTAACTATAAATTCATATGCATCTTCAATTAAGTCACAAGTATAAGTAGGAGGATTCATTAGTCTGAACCTCCCAAACATCTTTTGCTCATCAATGGTCATACAAGGTCTGCTCGCCAAATGTGATGCAATATACGGAAACTCCAAACTATCCAAACGAGGAGCTACAATATTAGCTAGCTGAGTCTTGGGAGTCTGAGAATCTAGATCAACTATCGGATCTGGAATCTGACTTCCAACACGGGTCTGTGAACCATCAGAAGTGACAGGAAAAGCTTCTACCTGAGTCATCCCCTCTAAAAGTCCCAACATATGAGCCAAGGTATCTTGAAGCACTGGTGTGACAATAGTATTGGGTGGAGCATGAGTTGTCCCACCCCCCTCGACACGATCTTGCACATCCCCATGAACAACCTCTCCATTAGGATGTACAGTCCTATTACGACCCTGGGTAGCTATTGGTCCTTGACCTTCCACAAGTTTGGCAATACGGCCCCTACCCCGACCTCGAGCTCGTCCCCTGCCTCTATCTCGGGTAATGTTCTCAGAAGTACGCGCAAGAATAGCATCCTGACCACCACTTGTCGGTGTACGAGTCCTCCCCATATGAGGGAATGAGATATCGAGATTATAATTTCAACAAGATCAAGTGTGCACGATAGTGAATGAAAGAACAGAATATTTCCTAAATTTCCTATAGCCTCTAAAACATAGGTATGGACGTCTTCATACCGATCCGCAAGACTCTACTAGATATTGCTCTTGTACTCGTGAGACCAATGAACCTAGGTCTCTGATACCAAATTATCACGACCCAAAAATCACGAGTCGTGATGTCACCTGTGTTCCCAACCAATAGGTAAGCCAACCAAAATATTTTAACAAACTTAACTAACTAATGAGTGAAAAGACAACAATTAGCCAAATCTCCAACACCGATTTCCTTACAAGTATGAATGCGGAAAACTGAAAAAAAGTACTACCCAACAATTGTTGTCATAAGTACAAGAGCTTCTAAAATACGATGCAAGTCTGAAACAAAAATGACAAATCAACATAAGGGATATCCTGTTTGAATACTGCATAACAGAATAAGTAAAAGATAGAGGGAGGTGTGGGCCACGGAACAACCAAGCAGCTCACCACAACTCCAAGACACTCCAAACCCGGACTCAAACTTCTCCTCGAGATGTGCTCCTACTCAAAATCGAATCTGCACCACAAAGAGTACAATAAGTGTAGTATGAGTTTGAAACCACGTGTGCCCAGTATGTCTCATTGACAGACGAAGAAGAAGTAGTGATAGGAGATTATATAAGAAAAATAAATTCTTAAATTATACAAGTACATATATATTACACTTACTATTTAAGTTTCATTAATTAAGTTAATCAAACATCAAGTACTTTCAAAACGCCAAACAAAACACATAATCATCAAGAATGAATGATGTGATGAAATGAAATGCAATATGATACCATGTAATGATATGTCTCAGAATATCCAGTAATCACTCAACCGTAGAGACATTATACTCCTCGGAAATACATAGAGAGCTCATGACTCATGGACGACTCGGGAGGTCCATATACTGACATAGAGATCTCTATGTGTCTGTGTGGACGATCTCAACGCACTATCATAATATCAAACAATTTCCGCAGGGACGGTCTCCACGTGCCCCAATTAAAATCTTACCATCTCACCATCCCCAGTTTGGACGATCTCCACATTTCCAACTTATACTCAATCTAATGTCAATACATGTAGATAATATTATTTCAATATTAGGGGATGATTATGCATCTCACTCAATCAATATCAACATAATACATGACCACCTCAATTATCGCAACTATACGGGTGTAATAAAGAAAGCACAATCACACAATATTTTCAAGTTAATAATATATAAGCTAATGCCCATATGCTTTGGAAATTCTCAAATTACAATCCACATTCTAAAGTAGTAACTTTCCGTTTTATAACACCGATACTCGTACCAATGCTCGTCATACCATTGATACGAGACCCCCATCTTTCGCCCTTACCCCTTTGTCTATTTTCATTTTTAATATTTAATTAGGAAAACGTCCTTCAACAAGTCTAAAAAGTTTGAACATACCTCAAGTGCCGAGCTCGTGTCACGAATCGTCAAGATAGTTCCTTCCCTTTTTGCAATGTTTTGGAATGTTCACGATCTACCAATGATGCAATATTCGTAAGTAAGCGAGTTTGTGGACATTCAAATTGTTATAGGTATATCATAGACCCTAAAACTCACTCATATCTGTAATCAAACCCCAAATCTTGATATAATTTATATGCCAAAATATTTCCTAGTTTTCAAATTTAAAGCCAAGAATTTAATCTTAATCACTTAAATACCCTAGAATTCAATGTTAAATCATATAATTTATGTCCATTAATTAATTACCTAGCTCAATATATCAAAAACTAGTAACTTAATTTGATAAATGAATAAAATAAGAATAATTTCACCCATTAAAAGTGCACAACAGAAGTTGCAAGCCTGCAACATGACCCTTGTTTGTTTATTTTTTTCCTCCTAATTTCCATTCTGTAACAATTTCCACTTTTTTCAAATTGTTTGTCAAATGCCAATGATTGGCAATCATTTCCCAATGATTGACTCAATCTTTTTCCCCATCATTCATATACAAAAATATAATAAGGGAGAAAAATTTGCAGACCAAATCCCAGAATTCACACTACGCCCGTAACATAATTCCAACTTTTACATAATATTACATAGGACAAATATAAGCGATTAGGAAATCATTATACTATCACTTAATAACCACATTAACGTCGCCAAGTATCCCAACCCATGACAACAAATATAATCTCAACTCAACTATACACTGCCTCTTACCCATGAAAATAAATAAAACACCCTTAATAAACAACATAAGAATATATAAATAACAACAATTTAATGCCCTCTGACAACCTACTTTAATATGCAGAATTGAAAATGAATGGAAATTGCTTGTGTTCACCAGAGCAATTCTTATTGCTTTTCTTCTTGTTCGTCGTCTACGGTAAGTTTCTCCCTCCAACTCTTTTATTTTCCAAGCAAGAGTTTATTAACTGTGAAACCCCACTAACCCATTATCTATATTACTTATTTAATAAAAGTTTTATCAACTAGGTGCTCGTAGTTACCAGATAGTTAAAATACTCCCTTTAAATTTTTTGAAAACAGCCAAAATAGTCCTAGTTTTCAAAATGACCAGCGGGTCGTTACAATATTAGCTTGAAATAAAGAAAAAGATGTTTAAAATTATTTTACAAATAAAACGAATAGGATGATATATTTGTATTTAAGACAACCACGAAAAAAATATAATTTCAATCTAACAAAAATCTATTAAGAAATATAGCAAGAACAGTGAATAATTCTAGAAACGTCTTTCTATATATAAAGCGAATGCTGATTAAAGGTAAAATGTAACGACCTGTTTAGTCGTTTTGAGCAGTAGAGTATTTCTGGTAAATAACTGGCTGAGTCGACGGATCCCACGACGGACCGTCATGGGCACGAAGGATTATCGAGGGGGTATCGTTCCAAAACACTTAGAATTTAGAAATTTGGGTACTGAGATCGACTCTCTGAACTTCGCGATGAAATGGCTGGACGGACCGTCGCAGACATGACGGGCCGTCACATACTCTTTAATGAATTGAGTCTCTAAACTTTGTGACGGAAGCAGCAGGACGGACCGTCGCAGGCAGAACGGGCCGTCACAGACTACATAACCATGACTGGGTCAGATTTCTGTTAAATGTTTTAAGGGGCGTTTTGGACTATTCATGCTTATAATTATAAAGTTAGTGGGTTAATGTTAATAATTCAATTTCTTGGGGGTTAAAGGGGACAACCTTGAAATAAATAGTGAGTTACTTTTATCATCTTTTATACTTAATTATATGACAATTAGGGTAAAAGAAAAAGGGTTTGAATAAGAAAAATAGAAAGAACAAAGAGAGGGAGAAACGAACGATCAAGAGAGAGAGAAAACGAAGAAGAACGCAGCTTTGGGAAAGTAGATTGCTTGATCACAATTCTTCGGTGGAGGTAGGTTATGGTTTAT